>CALSBV010010391.1:1750840-1768623 GCA_943590825.1 Bovichtus diacanthus
AATATTGATTGAAAGTTTTAATATATTGAATAAAACTCGAGAATATTGATTGAAAGTTTTAATATATAGAATGAAACTCCAGAATATTGGTTAAAAGTTTAAATATATTGAAAACGTGAGACTATGAAATGAAATTGGACGTTATCACTGTCATCATCTTGTGTTTTCGCTGTGATTAATCCGTAGAGATGTTGCTGCTAGAAGTGTGACACCACAGCGAGTAATATAGTATCAGTAATCCTACATAATGAAAACATAATCAACACTATGAGCATGCATGTACAGGCCAAAAATAATACTGTTAATCGTATTTAATACTGTTGTACCGGTGGCTGTAGCCAGCTGTGAGGTAACAGAGGTCTGGAGCTCGATAAGGATTTTCTGAAAAAAACAACACACCGTCTCTCTGCAACTGCATGACGTGACATCACCTAAAAGTGACAGCTATTAATAAGACGGACAGCTAGTGGAGAAGGAGTGTCTGAGAGGACTGGAGAAGGCAGATCACCGTCTCCAGTGCGCTCTGTGACGCACAGTCGAGTTCAATGCACAGATTTTACACACGCAAACTATATGCAAACTAAAATCGTACTTATATGCAGAGTATTAGTAGCACACAGTCCGGGCCTCTCCTGTGCTCTGTGTCTTTCTACTATGGAAAGGTTCCTATGGAACATTTATGGCTTTCTAGCACAAGCACAAATAACACTGCTGGTTTGAATAGTTATGATAAAGTGGACGTCAGATTTCATTCAATCAGTATGTTTTTGTTAATGTAGCTTTTACCATTTTTTTAATAATATTTTTATACTGCTGTTTTTGTGTTTTTTCTTAATTTGTCTTCTCTTTTGTGTGAATATAATTCTGTAAAAACGCATTGCATCGTCTTTTTGAATGTCTGTGAAGTCAAAATAGAAAAAAAAACGCTTTACACGTGTGAAAATATTAATATTAGCTCCTCTGCAGGCCGTCCTGTAAGATCTTCTTCAGCCATGACCCTATCAAGATTGTGCAAGCCAAAGGACAGTACATGTATGATGAAAAGGGCCGGAGCTACTTGGATTGCATCAACAATGTGGCTCATGGTAAACACACATGCAAGCACACACAGATATGTAAATCAGATCTATTTTAATGACACTTCTATGTCATCACATCCAACAAAAACTGCAGAACATAAGAGGGTTTTTCTCTTTTAGTTTGGTTGGTGTTGACATTTCCAATGAAAGCTTGAGGTATTTTATTCACGTGAATGACTTAACAAACTGTTCTGCTCGACAAAGTCGTCATGTAATGCAACTTGCAGGCGGAGACAGAAAAGTATAGCTCGATGTCTCCTTGCCTACCACATGAATCACTACTCTTTAATTCCAGCATATGGCCTCCAATTATGCGCCTTTTAATACCAGTTGTCGTGGTATGTTTTGACCTCAAATTACAGTCACAGGATTTAATGAGAAAAGCGTGTTTTTGTCCTGAACGTGAGGACTGGTTCTAATCCTGTGTGCATCCTTTCTTCCCTTTCTCAGTGGGCCACTGCCACCCCGATGTGGTGAAGGCAGGAGCTCAGCAGATGGAACTACTCAACACCAACTCGCGATTTTTGCACGACAACCTCGTCTTGTATGCCCAGAGGCTGCAGGACACGCTGCCCAACAAGCTGTCTGTGTGCTACTTTGTCAACTCTGGGTATGTCTGAATGTTCTCACACAGAAACAATAAACTGATTATTTGTTTTTGGAGCGTTGATCAGTGGGCGTTGGTGGTAAGGGACAGTTCAGGTAAAAAGAGACTTAGTGGTGGTTAATTGATTGACAGATTATAATTAATTCATGTCTTGTCTTTTATCTACTTCTGTCTTTTGTTTTGAGTCTGAATACCCCGAGAGGTTAAAGGAATACTTCACCCACACAATAGTTTTCCTCGCATGCCTCTACAGTGAACGAGGAATCTGAAAACAGTGAAAAGTCTTGATGAATTGAAGTAAATGGGGGCCGTGTTTAACAACAGCAAACCTATATCAAATCATCAAATATATAATGTTGAGCTTTCGCAGTGTTGACTCAGGCGTCATAACACCCCTCGTCATAAACGGGACCAGTGGTGGCTGTGGTTACTTATTTACACCACTTGCTGGAGCTCTGCTGTGTGAACAGGAATTATCTGGTCAATGATAATAATGTTGTAGATAATGATCCTTAACACTGAGTGTTTATCAGTCACAGGGAAGTAACGTCACGTGCGTTGAGAGGAGATATAAAACGGACAAAACAGAGATGTTAAGTTATCCCTGCAGGGTCTTCTGTGCACCAGTACAACAAGTGCACATGTGCAATCAGATGAAGACTTGAGCTGCTACAATTAGTCAACTCATAGATTAGTCGGTTCGCCAAATATTTTACTAATCGATTTAATCGTTAAAGTAATTTTTCATGCAAAAATGGCAAAAAAAAAATGCTGTTTTCAGCCTCTCAAATAGGGAGATTTCCTGCTTTTCTCTGTTTGATATCATATTAGATAGATAGATAGATAGAGAATATCTTTGGGTCGGCAGATGAATCGATAATGAAAATAAATCTTAGTTGCAGCCCTACTGGAGACAAGGACAATATATACTATGTGACATATACAATGCTCCAGCATACAGCAACATTGTAGAAAATGGGACCCTTTCTCGTGTCGATGGGTATAATGTATGTGTGACTTCATGCGTAAAGCTAACATATGTGCAGGCCATGGATTCTCTCTCTGTTGTTTTGCAATTAGATTCCATTTCTAGGGAAAAACTGGTAAAGATATCTAACTCGTGCCAATGCACCAGAGGTTGATTTTGCATTTTAAATAACAAGTATTGATACAATAACACAGAGGTAGGGCAAAGACACAAGAACAGGATCATTCTAGCACTAATCAAGGCCCGGCAGCTTCTTCTATGGAGCTCATTTCATTACAAAGAGACTCAATTTGATTTACATTTAAAAGAAAAAATAAGAAAGAGGCGTATTGTTTTTTAAACATCAAGCATATGCAACACCATGGTACACTCTATTACCAATGTCAAAAACAAGGTGTGATCTCGTATGACCTTTGATTATAATGCGAAGTAAAACATCAAGCTGTGAATGGCGTGCTGGTGACATCCATGGCTTCACCTGTGTGTTTTGTGGTGACTGAGTAACTCAAAGTAACCCTTGCACCTTTGAACTTCAGCTCTGAAGCCAACGACCTGGCCCTCCGGCTAGCATGGCAGTACACAGGCCACAAAGATATCATCACTTTGGAAAAGTAAGTGTCACGTTGTTCAAAAAAGCCTGGCACAGTGCCAGACGAGCAAAGAAAAGGTATGTAGATAATAATGAGTGGTGAAATTCCTTTCCTTCAGTTTATTTTTTATTGACTGCAGACGTTTGAAGGTGATTCTGTGTTTGCTTTGTTTGCAGCGCGTATCACGGCCACGTCTCATCGCTCATTGACATCAGTCCGTATAAGTTCCACCACGCGTCAGACGCTGAGCACAATCAATCTGTACATGTGGTGAGTGCTTCTCTATTAACATAGCATGACTCAACTCGCACTCCTGAGCTTGACAAAGTACTGAGTATTCCAGGGACACAGAAAAGAAGAGCCCGAAGCAAGATGTTACCAAAGGGCCTTTGAAAGGGAGGCATTGAAAACACTAGAGAGGAATGGCAAAACAGCCGAAAGGCAGATTAGTTATTGTTTTGCTATTAGACGTGTAACTAACCAACATGTGTAACTAACTGAGGGAAGTTTTGACCACTTCAGTCAACATTTAAAGGGACATTTGACCCCATTTATTGTAGAATTGTAGGATCCAGTATGGTTGCACTGTACATCTTTTTTTAATCATCATTGAGATTGAGAAACGCCTTCTTCTGGTTCAGTTCAATGAACAATTTGTTCAACAAAATAATGTTGAAAATCTTTTATTTTATTTAACAATCTCACTATCTTGTATTTAAGCCGTATGCTGAGCAGGAAGGCAGAACTGAGACTTGAATATCTGTTTATAGATAAGTACTAATAAGTAATATCTTAATCGCGATATTCAACAACATATCACACAGTCTGTGACCAGACAAGCTCATAATATCCATCCAGTCCTTGCTGCATTGTGTTGTACACTCCGCTCCGTTCCTTGGTGTAGTTTGATATGGCAACTTGTGGATTGATCCACTCTAGTGTTACAAGGTGTGCCGAGTCTGCCTCTCCAGCTTACATATTTTATTCATGATCATGGACACGAGCGCATGAAGCTGTGGTTCAAATGCCTTAAATTCACCAGTTGACGATCACAAACTGATCCTCATAGTATACAGCTGTGGTAGTTAGTTTGCAAGCCCTTAATGTAGGAAATTATCAAACATTTGTGCCAGCAGATGTCATAAATGTGTATGTTGTACAGTGACTTTGGAAACATTTTATTGAAAAAGTTGTCTATCAACACTAGTGTCAAATATGGAGCAACTTTAGCATGATCACAATATTCTGTGTGCCTCTCTGTGGATGACACACTGTAGCTGCTGCTTGTGACTCTGCTTCAGTAATCATCTCAGCGTCTCGTCTTCTGCACAGGCTCCCAGCCCAGATGTGTACAGAGGCAAATACAGAGCGGACCACCCTGACCCCGCCACAGCATATGCTGATGAAGTCAAAGATATGATACACGGAGTCCATGAGAAAGGAGGCAAGGTACAGTTTGTGTTTAATGTTGTTGTGTTACCAGAAGTTGAATAAATAACCGGAGAAATACCTAACATACAGTATGTCTGCACATATTAACTGCCTGATTGTTCCTTTAAAGGATGACTCAGGATGGCCCTGAATAACAAAAGTCTTATGCAATGTTATAAAACCGGTATGTTGATGTGTTGCGTACGCGTGTGAAAAAAATGTGTTGAGTCACATGCAATGAAGAATGAGTCAGAATGAATAAAAATCATAAAACAAGTATGACAAATGTCAAATAATAACAAATATGTTAGAAGAGGAGAATTTAATAAAAGCAAAATCATAAGAAACACGTTTTGCGCTCTGAATTAGGAGTTAGGATTGAGTTTTGATTAATGAATTCTCATTAGATTTTCAACCTTTCTCCTTTTTCTTTCCATTTCTCCTCTTTCACCTTTTCTCCCAATTCTCAGGTTCAAGCCAAGCACTCTGGCTGTTAGGGTCAGATCCCAGTTCATGAGAACACGTGTAGGGAACTCTTAGTGTCCGAGCTTGTTGGTCCTTAATCCTATGTTGAAAAACTCAACCCAACCCAGTTACCAGTGGCGAGAGGGACGGGATTATGCAGAGTGGCTTTAGCAGTTTCTAACGGATGTTTGTGCTGATATGCGTCTACAGGAGGAAACAAACCACAACAACAAAAGGAGTACAATAACTTTTTATCACAGAGACATTCTGCAGAGATACATGTATGTGATTTTATAAAATACACAAATGTGATTTGTTTCTGTTTTACTCCACAGTGACCTACAGTAACATTCATTTACATGATTTCTCTTGTTTATGCACTGCAACAGCACACTTATGAAAGAGAGAGATCTGCAGGTCAAAGATGCCAGAACTCCTCCTCTTTTCCTCTTTATCAGTCTGCCTTTATATTGATGGATCTCATGTTTTTTTGTCGTTGTGCAGATTGCCGCTTTTATTGCTGAGTCATTGCAGAGTTGTGGCGGGCAGGTCATTCCCCCCCGGGGCTACTTCCAGCAAGTAGCAGAGTATGTAACCAAGTTATTGCAGAGATCTATTCATGTTCATGTGCAGTACTCTTTTCAGAAGCAGTTAACCAACACAAAGCTGTCATTCTGAAATGATTGACTGAATGCAAAGTATTTTAAACAAGTTTAACATACTTTGCATGCTGCAAAAAAGGCTTGAAGCAATGAACCAAAACACACCTAAAAAAAATATTTTCCAGAATGCACATATAATAAAGAAAGTATTCAAAAAGAATTCCAAAAAGGAGTGCTACAAACCTGCCTAGTGTGTTGTTGCATGTGTGAGCGCGTGCTTTGTTCAGAGAACGAGTAACTAATTAGAATTCATCTCTACAATCAATCTACAATGGATTTTCCTGCCCCTCTCCAGACATGTGCGAAAGGCAGGGGGCATTTTCATCGCCGATGAAGTCCAGGTGGGCTTCGGGCGTGTTGGCTCTCACTTCTGGGCCTTCCAGCTTCAGGGAGAGGACTTTGTGCCAGACATTGTCACAATGGGAAAGCCGATTGGCAACGGCCACCCCATGTCATGTGTGGTCACGACCAAAGAGGTGGCAGAGGCCTTCATGTCCTCTGGGATGGAGTATTTCAATACAGTAAGAGCGTTTCGTAGAGTAATGAAGAATTGTGCTGAAAAGTCATTTTCTTTTATACCATCCTTCTGCAAAAAACTTCAGTATATTATTATATTATATTTTATTATGGCTACAACGATTAATCTGCTGATTCTTTTCTAGATTAATAGATTAATGGTTTGGTCTATAAAATGTCAGAAAATTGTGAAAAATGTCCATCCCAGTGTCTCAATGTCCAAGGTGACGTCTTTAAATGTCTTGATTTGCACACAGCATTTTCTGACAATTTGGCATGAAAAAGTACTTTAACAACTAATTGATTATTAAAATAGTTAGCGATTTATCTTTCAGTCGATTAGACAACTAATAATTGCAGCTCTTGATTATATTATATTTCACATTATGTAGTTGAGATCAAGATCAAGATTAAGATCTAAAAAAAAAAGGCAGATTTCAGAGAACACATTACATGATCTTTGCTTTTTCTTCCAAGTTCTTCCAGAAATAGCGCTGACCCGAGACATCCTTGACATGACGTTCTTGTCTTTGTTTGCCAAGCGTATCCACACATCTGTTTTCCACATTATGGGAAAAATACATTCCGTCCAAGCCAGTCTTTTTTCTTTTTTTTTTTTCATCGCCAGCCTCAGATTACAGTTATTTCCTATGAAAGGAGAATCGTTTGGATAACAATACAAATGTAAGAGTTGTCTCTTTCATATTGAATGTCTTTCAGTTTACTACAGTTTGGATCTTTTCCAGTCACATACTGAAAATAGAATAAGAAAACAACTTACTTTTAATGGAAGTCCATTATTGGTTAGCAGACTAAAAAGCATCCGAAGCACTCTTTAAAATCCTTTATTGATACATTGGATGGGAAATCAATAAAGTATTTTTTACTTTTTAGACTGCTAACCAATACGAAGGACTTCCATTAAAAGTAAGCTGGACAGTCATTGTTTTTCTTACTCGACTAGTTGCCCTATCCTTGACGAGCACCTGACTTTTCCTTCAGAATCACCAACACCAGCACTCCTTTCACTTTTTCTACGTACTGAATTGAGTTTAATGCGTTGTCAGTTTAGCACTAAAAACACTATGCTGACATTGTAAGTCTGTTATATATTTAATGCATTGTCTTATGGTTTTGTCCTCAGTATTCAAAGAGCAGCTGATCATAGTTGGTGTGAACTCAACCTTGGTGTAATCTTTCCTCTGTGTTTGGGTTTTGAATTTCTCAGTTTGGCGGCAATCCAGTGTCGTGTGCCATCGGCATGGCCGTCCTGGACGTGATTGTGAAAGAGGATCTCCAGGGTAATGCACTGCGTGTGGGCCGATACCTGACCAGTCTGCTGGAGAAGCAGAAAGAAAAGCATCCACTGGTTGGTGACATCAGGTAAACACACACCCGCACAGCTGCAGTATGTGGCACAGAGCAACAGCACATCCTGTAAAGCTGATCCACAGCCCTGCTGATGATATCTGAATAAATGCACTCGCCGGAGTTTGTAATACCAGAATATTTATTATGTCATGTTTCTATCATCCCTGCACCAACATGTAATTCAATGACTCCACAATGAAACATTTTGGCATTAGATGTTTTTGAATTGAATATACTTTATTTCGAACATTAAAAATATATATATAACCTAAAAATAACTATGTTCATCCTCACCGAGGATAATCAACAATGCTGCCCAGCCACGGATGTGAAAAAGAAAAAAAAAAAAAGAAGAAAAGCAATAAAAAAAAAAAAAACATTTATTCTTCATTTCTGTACCTTGCAAAAACATTTTTTTTGGAAACTGCCTGATTTTTTTTTACCGTTGGATTTTTTTTTTCTGCCGAAAGTTTTTAGATTGGTGCAACAATGTTGTTTCATATTAAATTTACCGCCAAAGTTATAACCCCCATCTCTCTCCAATAACATTTTTTATTTGTTGACAGGAAGTAAAATGTTTCTGTTTTTTCTATATTGTTTGTGCAGTCTTAAATTCCACCGGCATGTGACTGTAACAACAGTTTGCTAGTAGTTTTCTAATATCCAACATTGTTGACTGTCCTTTAGGTTCTTTGTTGTAGTACAGTATGCATAATGTCTGCAGGGTGCTTTTGTAGGCGTTGCCCCTTCACACAGTAACACAGCGTACAATACAGAGTGCACAATGCTTTATGATCCAGAATATGCCTAGTTTTTCCCAGATCTGCAACGCTCCTTGACAATTTTGCTTGCTCATATTTTGTCTATCGTAGCTTGTACTTGTGCGTTTATTTTATGATTTCCAAACAGCATAAATTTGGTTTTATTCAAATTGAATGATGATCTGTTTGTGTGAAGTCAGATTTTAAATGTACTCATGTCTGTCGTGCAGTGACACATTGGTGATTGTCGGTTAAGCATTGTTGTTATTATGGGGCATATTTACCTCGGACTAACCGCTGCCCTCATGTTCTAACAAACCGCTTTTGAAAACTTGCCCTGTCACTATTGTAAAGATGCATATTATGAAAAAGCTGTAGATTATAATTTTAAAATCTCGATTTGGTGTCTGTAACCATGATCCTCAACGTGTGTTGGGAAAGAAAACTGGTCAAATGGCTTTCTGTGCAAAAAAAAATCTTAAAACTAGAGAAGCAAGCAGAGGTCAGAGGTCAAAGAACAAAGAGTAAATCTGTCACGTCCTGCAGGGGGCGGGGCCTCTTCTCTGGGGTGGAGCTTGTGAAGGACAGGTTGAAGCTCACGCCTGCGACAGCAGAAGCCCAAGAAGTCATATATAGGTGAGTGTAAAGTGTGAGAACTCCCCGGGGAAATTGGGCTATATTATATTCTAAAATAACAATGTATACAAACAGAGAGAAATTATGAGAAGAATAGAAAGTATGTAAATATGTGAATTATACTAAAATATATAACAACTAATTGAATTAATTAATCTAAAAACAAGGCCTTTACTGGTGTTAAAATATCTTTAATCAATCTTTCAAAAGTCTTAAAAATGCTAAGACATGGGAATTAGGTTTTTATTAATCTTTTTTTTTTATGATCCTCTGTGAAGAACACGTATCTCATATCACACGAAAGGCTTATCAGGTTATGGTGGATAATAAACTGCATTGTATTCACTCCTGTGTGTCATTTGAGAAAGTGAGAGCACATTATATCGTCCTCATTATCTAGTCGGGATATCTCATTGTAGAAGTGGGTAAGTAAAGCACTTTTTAAAACGCACAGTTACAAAATGCTTCACACACATAAAATATAAATTACAATATAAAACAGCAGAATGAGAGACAGTCCAAACTCAAATGAACCAACACATAGGACAGGGATGGATCTACAGTATAGAAAGGCTTGCCTATAAAGATTCAGTCAATCTGATAGATTGGGGAAGATGATTCTGGGATGGGGCTAAAACAGCAAAGGCACGATCACCTTTTATTGTAAATGTTGGATGACCCTGCCTCACCAGTACAGTACCTGACATTTCAACAAGGTTCAATATCAACTCAAACTGGTATTAAACGTTTAACTGTAATAGGCCTGTTTTTTGTAATTACTGCAAACGTTTTGTGACAGCTGGAAAAAAGTACAGGGTGTAATTAATATTAATTATGGCTGCATTTATTTGAGTGTGCATGGCACTGCTTACTGGATACTTGCATGAAGCAGAGCCATCGTTAATGTAATTTAGATCCACCTGTGCTGTTCCTGCTATGAGTAGTCAGAATGTCTGCTGTGTAAACGGCATTACCGCTTAGTTTGGTGGAGAATAATGAATATTTTCTCCCAGGCTAAAGGAACAGTACATCCTGCTCAGTGCTGACGGACCTCATCGCAATGTACTCAAATTTAAGCCCCCCATGTGCTTCACTATGGAGGACGCTGACCTGGTGGTGGAGAAAATCGACGAAATTCTCACAGGTACGTCACATTTCTTTCCTCTGTGGCGTTGTCACCGCGTGCCGACGTCTTTCTGGCTTGTGCGTCATTAAAAGGGACCACGGTGTGTAATGTTACGTCTGTGTTTCCAGAGCTTGAGGAAGCGTTGGGCTTGAAGTTGCACAGCGGATCAAGTGAAGAGAATGAAAGCAGTAAAAGAAAGGTGAGTGTTACTCGGCTTCCTATTTTAAACACCTTTCTTTCATCCGCTTGCACATTGTATCCCCTCCCGAGCATGCGAGAGAACCCAATAAACCCAAGGTAGTTTTTGGACCAAATTAAAATCTTATCACTTGCATAAAGAATACAGAAATGGATGTCTACAGTTTCCTGATTTTCCAACATCATTGATTTTCATTTCAACTTTATCTCTTTGTGGTTTTATCCGAAGCTGCCGAGTGATGAAAATGGACCGCAGTATCTGAGTGGGTTAACACACAACAGAGGGAGCGGTCAAGGAGTTCAACAAACCAAGCGCCTCAGGACATAATGCTGCCTCCGAACAGTCAGAGCTGTGACGGCGTTATCCTTCACGTGGTTAAATCTGGCACTATAAGCTTTAGAGGGGACAAAATGCTAGGAAAAAAACGTAAGTGCCTTCGTCTGTAACCTAATGAGAAATGTTTTTACACTAATAATAATAATAATAATATAATACTGTATCTCTAAGATTGCAGTGTCTTCTCAGGTTTTTTTTTATTTTTAAGAATCAAGCCACTTGTTTAGCATAACATGTCTCTTCTGGTTTTACTTTGGTGCTAAAAGTTCCTTTTTACTATGCTAAACAACTTGCATACTCGTTATTTTAATTTCCGCTAATATTCCCTTGGCCATGATTTTAAGGGAATTCTAAAGCTGATAAACCAAAAGGTTATTATGTCAAAACATTGAATGGTGACTCTAAATCTTTCACTGATTTTATAAATATTACTCGCTGTAGTTGATCGTGTGGAATACCTGTAAGGACCATTGCACATTTTGTGGTGATCAATCTGCTCTGAATAAAATTCTGTGTGTATGTGATGCTTTGTGAATTGATGTTCTGACCTTGACCTCTGCCCAGGAGGGTGGGCCTGAATCAACTAGCTGTAGTGCGTATGGGCCGCAGACACATTATCTCATTGCACTCTGCCTCAAGCAAACAAACATGGACACTGTTTGACAAGTCTGCAATAATTTACCAATGTCCCCGTATTCCTCTTCACAGAGACGGGACACGGTTCCCAAAGGTTTCTTACCTGCTGTTAGAGTGCTCAGTCAAAGAGAGGCCCTTCTTTTGGTGCCCAGAGAAAAAGTGACTTGGGACTTGGACCCAATGACTTGAGTCACACGTCTGGATATAGTTCGTCTATGTTGTTCATGAAAGATGTTCTCAGTCTCTGGTAGGACTTTCCCCTCTTAGTTGACTAATTGGTGGTTTGGGTCTTAGTACACCGTGCAGTAGTGCCTCGTAGACAAATTCAAGAGGCACTGGTAAAAAATTATAAGATGAAGGCAGATAAGGAAAATAAAGGAAGAGAGATTATAGGTTTTTTGATAAGAGCATAATGCTGTCTATTATCTTCACTGATGTCTGAGTGTTGAAGGTGCAGCACTTTATGATTGCTTTCCTGATGGTTATGGAATAATTTCTCCCTTTTATTACCTCTAAATAATATGTAGATCCCTTTTATTTTACTTCCTGATTGCATAAGGCATTGATTCACCATCATTGTTTGCCATATGTTGTCTGTGTGTAGCACTTTGCGTACAGTATGTGGACTTGGGGAAACTACAGCTGTGAACTGCATTTCCCATGTGTACTTGCATGACAGCGCAGGTGTGCTCCATTCGCCGTCGTTAGAAGCTCTGGGATTTCCTTTTGTCAAACTTCTGATTTTTTTGAAGATATTTTCTTTATCATTAAATTCTTGCATTGGACTTAAATTTGCAAAGCCTTATTTTTCGGCCTTCTGATACGTTTTGTGTCATGAGGGATGATCTTCTCAAAAGTAACGAGACTTGCTCTCGAGCAGGACAGTTAATAAAAGTGCGCTGGATGATTTGAAACTTTAACAATTGCTGAAACTGGAGAAACATAAGGTATTCAACACAATTTATTTTGTTTAATGTGCATCTTCACACAGCAGGGAAATAAAGATGCACCGCCTCTCTCCACGAGAATACAGGTTTAAGAGGTGCTACAAGTCAACAGATGGTGTTTTTAGCAGGCTCTGCATCTTACTGTGTGTAATGGGGTGTACTACATGCACTGCTGAACCAAATAGTAACAGCTATGCAGAACTGTGAGGTCGGCGGTGGTGGAAGAAGTATTCAGATCTTTCACTGCAGTAGAAGTACTACATTCAAAATTTTCAGTAAAGGTA
Organism: Bovichtus diacanthus; assembly: GCA_943590825.1. Taxonomy (NCBI): domain Eukaryota; kingdom Metazoa; phylum Chordata; class Actinopteri; order Perciformes; family Bovichtidae; genus Bovichtus; species Bovichtus diacanthus. The sequence goes on from CALSBV010010391.1 coordinate 1,763,475, forward strand.
TGCAAGTATTGTAAGTAAAATGTAGTTAATGCATCTGAAGTAAAAGTATTCATTGTGCAGTAAAATTAGAAAAAGTCTTCTCATTTATTTCTACTGTGAAATCTTAAGTGAATGCCAGAGGTTTTAGTGTTAGGAAGTAATAACCATGAGCACCTTTTAGCACTCAGGATGGATAACCATGACTAATGCATCTCTATGAAATCACATTAGTGTTAAAAGGCTGAGTTTGAGGCTCATTGTCACTGGAGGTCGCACCTCAGCACAATGTTACGATGAGCAGGAAACTGTCCCGTCTGGTAGATCTATGGCGCCACCTTCTGGAGGACAAGTCACAATGCATGTGGCTTTCACATCTAAATACTGGAGATGCAAACAGGCCACAAAATGTAATATTTTTATCGTTACCCAGCATGTCTAAATGTTTATATTTTAATAAATTTCTTAATTGTATTGCCAATATATTAAAGCATTTGTGTTAAGAATGGGATGACTACTTATAGAATTTATATTTATTACTCTTGTGACAGATTAAGGTTCTATATCATCTTGTGTTTCTGATAGACAACATTAAATAAATGACTGCAAGGAGCTCTGAAAAGAAGGTTTATTTCTTATCCTTGTACAAAAATGAAACTGCGACAAGTTCAAGGCTTTTTCACGATTTCTTGACAAATACGTACAACTTGAACATTATTCAGACTCTCCTCTAAATCCAGATTCCAGACCAGTGGCTCCATGCCAACAGTGTTCAGAAATTTCCTTTGCTTTTTTTTCCTCCAGTGGCTCAGAAATGTCCCCTGCTGCATAGCACTTCTACTTCCTTTTAGTAAGAAGTTTAATAAAATTGAATAAAAACATGACAAAATGAGTCATAATGATGCGACTGTGACAGTGATGGACTCTGCTGCATCAGTTGGAGAGAAGGAACGGAAAGGAAGTTGCTGAACACCGATAAGACAGAGCCAGTCTGAGACAGAGTGCAGCCAGGTCTAATTTCTTGAGCAAGGTCAGTGCTTTCAGTCCTTATTGGTTGTTGATTATATCAAAGGTTGCATTTATCCAAAATTTGAGTTGGGCCCCCGTGCATTTGATGTCCTCCATCCATCCGAATCAAGTATGCTCTTCTTGTCTTTAGCCCATGAGGTATCCTCTGAAAAGACAATATGACACAGCAAATGTCAGTTCAGTTCAGTTCAGTTCAGTTCAGTGTAGTAGTAGAATTGCAGACTTGTAAGACATAGATTGGTGTTTGGATGAGAAATATTAGCCGTACAGATATTCATTTTTCATGGGAAATGAGAAACTTACGGCAGCTTCATGCGCATAAACACTCTGGCCATGAAGAAGCTGAGCAGAACGCTGACAAAACCAATGAAGAGCAACAGGAAGCGGTTGAGTTTGGGAATGTTTGGTGCGTTGGAGCGGTCCAGTATTATAAATCCCAGGCCTCCCATCGTGAAGAGGAAACTGGAAGCCAGTCCTTCCATGATGTACTGCCCGTTTACTCTGAAAAGCAAAATGTGTTTAAATGAGATATGCATTGCTTATATAGTTCATAATATAGTTCATCGAGATGCTCACAATTGTTTTGACTGACATACCTGTATGCCAAGAAGGCCACTGGCCGCTGGTGTCCATGCTCATCAGTCATTGAACCCACACTTGGAGGCTCGACAATAACATCGTAGATGATACCTAATGGGGAGGAGATTGAACAGGAATCAGAAAAACAACACCATAAAACAATGTAACGCTACCGAAGTCTGAGCAGCGTTAAAGCTCATTAATATGCAAGCTGATTAGGGTAAATATGGAAATGTTTAAAGGGAAAAATGCTTTGGGATAAAAATAGGTGGGAAAATGCAGGAAAAATATCAAAATAAATAAAATACCTTCCATCCTCTACAGTTAAATACAACAGAGCTAATGCATCTGATCCGCTTCCACTATTCATGTCACTGCTGGATAATAATATCTTTCTGGTGCTAGCTTAACTGCAAAGTTAGCCTTAATTACTCTCTCGTCAAACTTAAGACGTAACAATTACAACCAAGCGGTTTTTACACATGCAACTAAAGCCTACAATGTCTGTCTTTCACTCAACTGCACATGAATGAACTTTAACGGTGTTTCAATGCCGAGACGATGTATATTTAACGCGAACAAGCTAGCATCAACGTTAGCTTAGCAGATCCATTTACCTCCTGTGATGAGAAAGTAGGACACGATAACAGCCGCATACACAGTCATAGCCGACGGCATGTGCAGCCACGAGGGTTTCTTCAGTTTTACATTTGGGCATTCCAGCACAGAAAACGGTATACTGTATAAAGTCTCCATGTTTTATGAAGTAACTGTTGCTATAACTATCACTAGGCTGCTATTGCTGGCCGAGTTCCGTCTGGTCTACGTAGCCACTATGTTGACGTGTCCCGGAAGTACAAATCTTTTTCCTACACATCATTTCTACAAAGTGTTTAAATCCCCAAAAATATTTTTAATAGTCTGTTTAGTGTGAAATGAAAAAGTATTGACCCAAAAATTGCAATAACGTCATGGTAAACGCTTTAACAAATTTAATTTTGACCCGCAAAACAAGAGTTGTGCGTGACGCACACTTAAAGAGACAGTAACGTTAATTTAGATGTTTGGAGATTTTTTTACTGCTCAGACAGAAGTTTTATTTTATTAGTGTTCATCCTGCCTTGTGTTTTGGTAATTGGTTATCCAACAAAGACTTTTTTCTATTTTTTATTAAATGTTTTATCTAAGTATTGTGGTCATCATAATTTGGCCAAAGTGGCAACAACATTAATTAGTGAGAATTCTTATAACCTCTGAGAATTTGCAATAATTTTTGATGCAATTCCCAGAAATGCTTTTGACGAATGTAGTTGAGCCTGCACCTAGATAATCTTTCCCCAACCCAGCTGACAGTATGAAAAATGTGTTTCTCACTCCATCACCAAAATAATAAGAGCCATTTGTAAATGTTATGTATTTGTAGGTTTAGATGCTTCCTCATAAAAACCTAATCATGGAGAAGTTTATGGAAATCTCATCCCTAAAAATTACCCTGCCAAACACACGTAGAAAGTGAAAAAGGCACTAACTGCTCTTTGTGATGAATATTCAGAAAGCATTCACACCAAGAAATTATGGTAAATAACTTCAGATGTCAGTTGCTCACATCTTAAAATACTTTACATTTTTATGGGAATCCGGTGTTTCAAAAACCCAAGCAGTGTTTTTGTAATACATTTGATCATGTTGGCAATTTTAATTAGTAAATTTCACAAAATAACCTTTATTTTATTTTGTTTACCTGAATGATGTTGAGCAATGTTGTTTAATTTAAATATGAAAAATAATTAATCAGTTATGTAAACTTTATTGGTGCAGTTTTATATTGTGGCTAATTATCAGATTTAAAGTAGTTTGCTTGTGAATGTATGAAATTGATCATGGCTATGTGCTTCACTATGGCCATAAATTAAGTTTATCTTGATGACTAAGATGCCAAGTCAAATCAATGTGAAAATATTTGGGTTATAGAATAATGCAACCACTTTACACCTTTTTAAGGTGCTACATTCATAAAAGACTTGGCGTTTTCCTTTTTAATAAGTAGGGCATGTGTTTGACGTTAACATATGTTGCAATTATTTTTAAATGTCAGTTAAAAATAACCCTCAAACTAATGTGATTGCAGACCACATTGCATTTGGCCAATGGTAAAATTTAAAAAAGGTTGAATGATGAAACGTTTATTAAATGGTAGTTTGTGCTCAACATATCTGCAATAAACCATAATTTATCATACGAGGCTCTCAGTTCAAACTCAGTCACACAGATCCCAAGACATTACAAATCACAACAGAACATGGATTTGTTTGTCATTTTTTATTGTGGCAATACAAATACACATTTTACTTAGATTTCTGGCTCTGTGCCTGTGCCTTGAGCACCTTGACGACGATCTTCTGCTCCTCAATCAGGAAAGCACGCTTGATCCTGAGAATAAAACGAGACAATTTAGAAAATTTCAAAACTCACTTTATCAGAGACTAAACTCATTATTTTTTCCACGTTTGATTGAAAGCTCTGATAACTGAGTCAACTTGTCTCTTCAAAGCAAACACCAGCATTATTACACTTTCTTTGCAAGAAAAAAATGAGAATAAAAAAGAAAATGCTTCTCTTACCTGTCACGCACACACTTGGCGCACATGGAGCCTCCGTAGGCTCTGCTGACGTGCTTCTTGGTCTTGGAGAGCCTCATCAGAACCTGAGGTCTAACAGCCCGGATCTAAAAAGAGAGCAGAACCACAATGAGACCACAGAACCTGGACTGACCACTACCAGGAAAAAAATTTCCATAACATGTTCAAATGCAGTGGAGCACGTAGACAGTTGCATGCTTGATAACAATCAGCTTTCCGACTGTAGACTACTCAATAAAAAGGACCAGGAAACGTTTCAAGGAATCCAGAAAGATGGAGGATTTGAGCAGTGCGCTCTGCAATCCAAGCAAAAAATACTTTTGCCCTTCACGTAGTTCCAAGTTTAAATGTGCACCCGGTTTTAAATGCAATCCCTGTATGTTTTCTTAGAATTCAGTGTGCCACTTTTTACATGTATATCAGGTCAGCACCAATACTTTAGTTACACAGCAAAACTTTTGCTTACCGTATTTTCCGGACTATAAGGCGCACTTAAAAGCCTTTAATTTTCTCAAAAAACGACAGTGCGCCTTATAATCCGGAGCGCCTTATATATGGATTAATTCTGGTTGTGCTTACTGACCTCGAAGCGATTTTGTGTGGTACACGGCGCTCACGCGCTCTGTCAAAATGTTTTAGTACGACTTTGGTAAACTACAAAGCTGCACCGCTTGCAGCATTACGGCTACCGTGGTCAGGAGCGTCGCGGAGTGATACATACTGTGCTTCACCATAATATTACAGCGTGTGTGTGTATAAGGACCCCAAAATGGCGCCTGTCAAGAGACGCGCTTACGACGCGGACTTCAAACTCAAGGCTATCAGTCACGCAGTAGAACATGGGAATAGAGCAGCTGCAAGTGAGTGTATTGTGTTGTATTTTACGTGTTACAACTGAACAAGGTTGGGAGTTATTGTGAATACGC
>CALSBV010010391.1:1774696-1792881 GCA_943590825.1 Bovichtus diacanthus
TGGGGGCCATTGTTGAAAAGAGCTGACAAGGGTCTGGGTTGGATCTCATTTGATAGGCACAAATATTGACAGATCTAATCTGAAGAGCTGGGGTCACATGCTCAGAGTGCACTTTATGATGATGATGTGTACTGATCAGATGCACGTGCTCATAGAGGAATCATTTTAATCAAATAGATCAGCCCACACTCTGCTGTACAGTCAAACCAATGTTTTGATTTACGATCACATATCCCTGGGAGCAGGTGTATCTACAAGGTCAACACACCTGAAACAAATCCCAACTTGACTTATGCAATCTTTTCTGTTATTAAAGTTGGATAAAAAAGGCCTATAACGATGGCATGTCATCATAAGTTTTCTCACATTGTTTGCTCAAACTGTAAAATTCTTGTGAATATTAAGTATTTTTCAAATAACTGATTATTTGTTTGGTCTAAAAAAAAAAAGTAGTAGTAGTAGTAGGGTTGTTTTTTTCAGAGCTACTGTACAGAAGACATGCAACTGTTGAGTAGTACTCCTCATGACGAGCAGGCTGAACGTCATGTGAGAAATCGGTAGAATGGCCCTTTAATAAATACTTCACCAACACTTTTTACATCAATTACTCACCCTGTGTTACCTTAAATTATTGAGGAAAATTTGGTATGTCTCGCAGGCCTGCACTGTGACCGAAGAATATTAAAAAGGGAGAAAAGTCTTGATAAACAAATGCATACATTTTAGCTAAAAGCTTACCGAGTACTGAGTACTGCGGAAGTGTTTTATATAGTAAGGTTTTAACCAAAATTCATGTTTGTTCATCAACACTTTTCTCAGTTTCTGGATTCTTCCTTCACTGTGGAGGCATGCGAGAAAAACTTTAAAAGTTGTGTTTACAAACCTGAACCCTCAAATCCTACTTTGTGCCTTTTTAAGTCCTCATGGCTAAAGGAAAAGTTTGGTATTTTAGAAAATAAGTTATTTGCAATATTGCGGAGTCTTGGCTAGATTGATGCCTCTCCCTCACGTGTCCGCTAGAAGAATAATTATTTAATTACATATGAGAGGACATTCAAAGTTTGTTTTTTTTTTATACCAAGTACTGCCAATCAGCTAATTCAGCTTGAACATTCTGGACCAACAGTCGTCACAAAACATCTGACTATTGATAATCTGAGGTAACTCCAGTCAATGCTGTCGGCATCTGCCTTTCCTGTTAGGTAACAAGAGGAAACTACAGTGAGGCGGAGGGCAGAGGAGAGGCGGGCAATCAATGAGGTCAGTGAATCATGATTTATTATACAGCAGCAGGCCATTAGTGTCGCACATACTTTGTCACACTGTATAGAGATTGCGTGTCTGCGTCTGGTTTGGCCTGTCGACTAATGCTAAGTGGTTGGGTGGCTTTATTTGACGCACGGGGGAATCATGGCGTCCCGGGGGGCTGCGGGAATGATGGTTATGTCAGATGAACGTTTGGTATTGGTTGACATATTCAAAACGAAGCAAACGGGCACATAAAGCATGCGTGACCTTGTAATGTTTACTCTCCCATTTGGTATTGGAATCAAAAATGTTTAAAAATCAATCAAGATATTACAGTAATCGTTCAACCATTTGAGAATTGCCTAGAGTTAGATGAGGAAATCGAAACCTCATTCAATATGAAGCTGGAGCCAGAAGCCGGGTAGCTTAGCTTAGCTTAGCATCAAGACTAGAAACCACTAGCCTGGCTCGCTCAAATGGTAACAAAATCCACATCTAAAGCTCACAAATGAACATGTGGAATCCTGCTAGTTTAATCTGTAGCAGGGATGATAATGATCAGCGGAAATCTATATCGTTATGTATTATTCTGATAATGAAATTATAGCCTATAAATGATCTGATAATACAAACTAAATTGAATTAATTTACTTAACAGGCTCAGCAGCTACACAATCCAATACAGTAGGTGGCAGTATGCACCTTTAAAGTTGCTTTGCAATCGGCCAATAAACGCAGAGAAGAAGGCGAAGAAGTAGCAGCACGCTGACTAGAGAGCCATATTTTTTAAAATACTTTACTCAAAATATAATTGAACATTTGAAGATTGTTTTGTTGTGTTAACAGTGATGTCAGATTTGGACAGAGCTAGGGAATATTAAATCATCCATCTCTGCTCACTACTTCTTAGCCTTTCTTAACCTCAGATGTGCATAAACTACAGGTTATGAACTTCTTTTTAAAATACAAAAGTGTGAAATTATCAGTAATCAGTATCTGAAAAAATCCATATCGTGCATCTGTACAAAAACTGTAGTGCATAAATAAACCCCACCAAGAAATAGTCCCTCACACAAACATGTTGGTGTTCTGCTGAATAAAGAAAAGAGTTATAGTTAGACTATCAATCTTTAAAGTGCTGGTAGAGAGATGATGTTACTTTGCAGACTGAGCCAGGCTACCTCCCTGTTTTTAATCCTTGTTTAATAAGACAACCGGCTGCTGTTACAGCTTCATACTGAACACATGAGAGAAGTATCGATCCTCTCAAATTCCGAAAATGTTTTTTATTTTTTTTCTATTTAAAAAAAAAAAAATTAAATATTATACTCGAAGTGAGAAGATAAATAATGTGTGTGTGTGTGTGTGTGTGTGTGTGTGTGTGGGGGGGGGGGGTCATGATGCTGCGCCTTAGGTTACAGTGTAATCCTTGAGAAAGGGATCCACCACGCGCATATAACCTTGAAATAACCTAAGGCGTACACGTGAATGTGCTGAAGCATATCCACCTGTTCCGTCATCAGAGGGATAAAACAAAGAAATCAGTAGAAATGCTGCCTTTGCTGTGTAACCACGGCAACTCCTCCCTCAAAATGCAACATCACCAAAGCCCCCACCGCGTGGAGCAAAGCGGGGAAGGATGCGCTGTCTGCCGCTTACCTGGCTTTATTAAAAAAAAAAAAAAAAAAGCAAGCGGTTCACGTGGTCAGCCCAGCCCAGCCCAATGTTCTGCTACATTAGCAAGGTATTTTCGACCGGGTAATTTTTTTTTCTCCCCTCATCCGAGACGGGAGGGATGCTGCTGCTGCTGCTGTGAGGGAGAGAGGTGAGCGCAGTTGGAAAAGCATTTTTTTTTTCTCTCCTCCAAAGCTCCTCCTCTGTCGTCGGAGAGCAGAGTCCGGTCACATTTTTTGCTCAATGAGAGCAAGAGGGCACGGGAGAGGATTTCCTAATTTCAACCTGCTGCTGTGCCGTGCGGCTGTTTTCTCGCCTCTGTCAAAGGTAAGGCATGCCACCGTCTGCAGCCTCTCCACGCGTCATGCGCCTCGCCGGGGAAACTAATGTTGGGCTGTTTTGGTCGGAGATGATGATCCAGCTGAAAGGGCGAAGGCATTATTGAAGGGCACACAGGGAAAAGAGTTGTCAGTGTGCAACTGCCATCTCACACAAGCAGTGCAGCTTAAAGGCAGCAGGCTGCGCATCATAGGAAAGTCAAACAGGACAGGATTTGTGTTTTTATGTGCGTTTACCTGAGCAGCAGCGTCATAGCGTTAACCATCTGCACTGACTGCAGCCAAGTGATGTCCGTAAACCGTCGGCCTTCACGTTTCGTGATATTTTCTCAGGTAAAAACAGCAGGTTTCCCATTTTTGACTGCAAGTTGTCGCAATAAAAAAAGAAAATCGTTAAATCAGCAGAATCATCTGCACATACGAGTTTTTCTCTGTCTGCGGTTTGAATTATTTGAAATTGTGAATTACTGTGTGTAAAACCACTGAATGCACCCAATGGTATGCAGCTTATGTAAGTGGCCACATTATGACCACAATGGACTTAAATTCTTCTTAAAAGTTCAAAGTTGTCATAAATTCTTGATTTATTTTTCCATAAAATATATTTTGTCTTTATTTATAGAGAATCATTTTGGAGTGCTATGAGATAATACTGAGAACATGGGATGATATTTTTAAAACATGCCTGCATAACTAACTGTTTTATTTCAATTTCTGAATATCCACATGTATCGTTGTATCAAGGATCAGGAGTATTAGTAGCCAACTTCTCCACCGCAACAATGATCATTGGTCAATGTAGTTATATTGTTTACATTACCTTTGTCTTAAAAATCTATATAAAAAAAGGATTTGAGAATCCGTATTAATGAAATGTTTTACATGATATTGTAGCATCACACTAAACTGACGATGCAGAATCTTGAAATAAACCTTGTTTACTCAATAACCAAACAGCCTTTTTTAATTTGATTGTATTTTGATGTTCGTTTCACACTCTTGAGTTTCTATCTTGGTTCAATAATTAATTTTCTACATTCTGTTGACATTGTCCAGCAGAGGCTAATATGAAGACATCATTTGGCAAACCAGACCCTGGAAAGCACCTGCAATCTTTTCACCTCATTTGAAACTGAAGACGACATCATGCATTGTCTCCGGTAAAACCTGCTCCCCGCTCTCCCCTCTTCCTACCCAGCCACTGAGAGTGAGGACGCCACAAGCTGCTCAGACATGGGTTCAGATCAACCCTGCATGAGTTCACTAGAGAGAAGGCCCGCGTTGGACGCTGCCTGTAAGCGGCAGGCCTACCGGTCTCTGCGGAAAAAGCTGAGGCCAGTGCGAATCTTAGGGTTCGTCCTCAGCCTGGTGGCCCTAAGTGCTGTCTCCTTCAGTGCCTTGACCTGGAGCTCAGGGGGTTTCAGTGAGCCAGTGCTCCCCCAGGAGTCGGCCCCCCACAGGACTCTACTTTCAACCCAACACCAGAGGGACGCCAATGTGTCAACCGACATGCCCCTAGCCATGAAATCTACAGCAAATAGCAACGACAGCCATGGGGATTACCCGCCAGACCTTTTCACCCTAAATGAGAGGCGCCAAGGAGCAGTGGTCCTCCACATGTTCGGCATGATCTACATGTTCATTGCCTTAGCCATAGTGTGCGATGAGTTCTTTGTCCCCGCGCTGACAGTTATCACGGAGAAGCTGACCATTTCGGATGACGTAGCGGGCGCCACCTTCATGGCGGCTGGCGGCTCAGCCCCGGAGCTCTTCACATCCATCATCGGCGTCTTCATCTCACACAGCAACGTGGGCATCGGGACCATCGTAGGCTCGGCCGTCTTCAACATCCTCTTTGTGATCGGGATGTGCGCCATCTTCTCCAAGGAGATCCTCAACCTGACATGGTGGCCCCTCTTCCGCGACGTCTCCTTCTACATCCTGGATCTGATCATGCTCATCATCTTCTTCCTGGATAACATCATCTCCATTTGGGAAAGTATCACGCTGCTCTCAGCCTACGCCGCCTACGTGATCTTCATGAAGTGCAACAGCACAGTTGAGAGATTTGTCAAAAGTTGCATGAAGAAGAACCAAGTGGTAGAAGTAGAAGTACAGCCCAAGGTGAGTTGGTTTCCTGATCTGTATTATCTCCCTCCCACTTCCCTTCACCACCATCTCCTCTGAAAATACAATCTTATATGAAAAGTCAGACTATGAGGAAGTTACAGTAGGTGTGCAGTAATAAGTTTCAGTATTTTGTCTGATAGAAATGATCTTCCACGTCTCCTCTGGCATAGAAACTCACACACCTTGCACACATATAATGCAGCTGATTTGTTTGGCTTATTGTGAGGAATTCAGTTTGTTTTTGGAGACATGCTTTTAATTCTGTGCATCTTTTTTTTGTTCTCATCAACCTAATGAGCTTTTTCAAATGAGACCTCACAGATGTCCCGCACTCTTAGATTCATTATGCAACAAGCAATGTCAAGCATATATGTTAACAAAAAATATACAAAATAACAGAAACTCAGCGGGCGTTAAGTATGGAGTATTTTCAAAAACTAAACTGACTATTGTGCATTAACGTAGTTTAATCGATGCTGCACAGGGCTGGCATACAGTCCTCCACTGTGGGATTAATAAAACAGTCAAATGTGTAATTCTGGGTTAAGCTCTACAAATTGTGTCCCGGTCTGACAAACAAATCCCTTGGAAAATCTGAAGAGCTATTTTTTCCAAGTTAAAGATTTCCCACAATAATACTGTATTTAAATGGTGTTAACGTGTAAACCACATGCAGCACGATGACATGAACCACATGGCCTCAGCCGTCCTGTTTGTTCAGTTCGGAGGTTCGTCAGTGCAATATTTAACTTTTTTCTCAATAGCACAAACAGTGAATACTCCACAGACAAAAAGTGTATAAATCATTGTGTTACTTCACATAACACTCGCACCCTCAATGACACTTGAGGGCAACAGACACTGCTGTGCAATTTGATACCGCTGTACAGATTATCCGGACGGATTTAGATTTCTTTGTGACATGAGATGGAAATGAATTTTTGCAAAAGTTGTATTGTAAAGCTTTAATTAAATCGGGATTTATTCTAAGTACATAAAGGATATTTAAACGGCAGGTTTCACAATGTTGGGGGGTGGGGGGGACTCTAGAAGTCATCGCCATTTGATTTGCAGCGTGTTAACCATCATGCTTAAATTAAAGCCTTTAAAAGAAAGCGTAACAATTATTGTTAAATATAGCTCCTATTCTGCCATACTCATTTGATTTAGTGCTTCTGTGCAAGAAAAGACGGAGAACGGAGGTGCACAGGCTGAGTGCCAGAAAAGACTCAGGTGACCTTGAGCTGCAATGGATTCTGGGTACTTGCGCCAACGTGTGTGTGTGTGTGTGTGTGTGTGTGTGTGTGTGTGTGTGTGTCTGTGTGTGTGTGTGTGTGTGTGTGTGTGTGCGTGTGACAGATGAGTGGATCAAACCCCACCATCATGTCTCATCTCCTACGACGCTTATAAAAGATTCAGCCTCTCCTCTCTTGCATTGTGGGTAACTATCTCATGGCTGCACCTCTCAGCACCCTGCTTTGAAAACATAGAGTACATAAAATAACTGAATTAAACATGTACAACATTACAGTCTGTAGCTTTTATTTTACTAGATGTAGGTTGTCAGTTAACCTCTTTTTTTTGAACTCTGGGTTTACAGGGTTAATAGAACTAGAAAGGCACAAATATTATTAGAATATAATCATCTAAACACTCTTTTTTTAATCAAGCTTTGACACTTTGGGGACGTGTGTATTTCAAGACACGTGTTATTTTGAGATTTAATTGGCAAATTAGGTGTGTGTGTGTGTGTGTGTGTGTGTGTGTGTGTGTGTCTGTGTGTGTGTGTGTGTGTGTGTGTGGGTACATGAGTGATGGAGAGTAAAAAAAAAGAGTGAAAGGACAAGTGTCCTGCGAAATATGATTGAGGATTCTGTGCCTTTTTATTGTCTTTCTATTTTTAGGGAACATTCACTACTACGAAGTGAAAGCATCTTTTTTTAAATTATAAGTTAATCATTGTTCACTGTCATGCCTGAGCTCCAAGGTGTCCTTAATCCTCCATACAGTAGCGTTCAGGTATGAAGTATTGCATTGTAAGGACAATATGGTGTTATTTGACGTCATGCCCTTGAACTAAACACTTGATTAAAATGGGCTTCCCTGAGATTATTGTATGCATTATGATATTGGGACATCTCCGCTGTGTGTTACATTGCTGCTGTAGACAGTAATCAGGTTATCACTTCCATTGCAGTGCATTGTGAAAGTGAAAGTGAAAATAAAAAACAACACGTTGTAAAGGGCCTGAAAAGGGGAAGCCAATGTGAAAGCGCTTTAAACTTGCATCCTTTCTAATGGCCACCAGGGGGCGAGTCCACCAGTTAACACCTGTGGTATTGACCTGTCAATCAAAAGGCAGCTCCGCTAATGACAAAGAAAAAGTCAGATTGTAAGAAAGTCTGTTAGCAAATGAGCCTACTTCTCACTTGATTTATTACCTCAGTAAACATTTTCCAAATGAGTTCATGGTCACAATCTCTAGTTTCACGTCTTCTTTAATACAACATGTTGCTCATTTTGTAAACGATGGTCCCATTAACGGTAAAATACATGATAAAGCAGCGTATGCTTGAAGGCGGGGAGACCTTTCGAGTGACTGGTCAATGCCACGGTGTTGTCCGGCTTGGGTGTTGTCCGTTTTGTCACGTGTTTTCAGTTTTTTGAAAGTTAATTGTAGCATTTTGGGTGCCTAAAAATGTCTCGTTCAGCGTTCGGTTGTACCGTCTCGTACCACTTTTAGTTGAAAAAAAAGATGGCCATGGACAAAAACGTCAAACTTGAGGCTTCAAAATGGTAGTCCACAAACCAAAGGGGCTGATGTCATGGTGACTATGTCCACCAACACACTCACACACGGGACGTCTTTGTTTTGCATGTTGTGTCCCATCCATCGCCACAACCTCCACTCCTTATGGAGCTTCTTGCTTTTTATACTACGTCACATGACTTCCACTTTTGCTTCCTTCTTTCGGTGTTCAACCGCGTGACTAGAAAAACCTACTGGTTTGTTTCGCAGGCCTCTTCTGACACAGGAGGCTGATAACCACTGATAACGGCCATTTATTGGAATGATAACATTCAAACCGGTAGACCACTGTGTGATATCAGTCAATGTTTTACCATCTGCGACTGCTGCCTTTCATCTCACTCCAGAACTGCTTCTGCTGCGCTCTCTTTTTTTTATTGACATGAAAAGTTTATTTTGTGCAACTTGTTAGTTCTGCTCCTGGTAACATAAAAATAGTCGGCTTTGTTTCTCTTATTTCCTTGAAAATGACGCCTTAGCTCCCAGGCAGAGCGTAGAATGGGGAGAACGGGCTTGCTTTTCGATCATTTGACAGATAGGAGCTGTCATTTATTTTTCTTTGCCTCTGGATAAGGTGTAACATCATCAATACAACACGAACAAAACTGTCACATCTAAGTGTGGATGTTATTGCGATTGTTTTACAGTAGTTCAATGCTCGGCCTCATCAAATGTAATCTGCAATAATCTCTCAATCCAGTTAATACTACCATAAAGGCTCCATAATGCCATGCACTTAGACTGACTACAGCAGTATAGGCCTCAAAGGCCTTTGCTTTCAGTTCATAAAGTTTCAGACGGATGGGTGGAAGTTCACCTCACATGGTTTGGGGAGTGACGGCATGTGGATTATTTCTCTAAATCTTGAATGGGGCCTGCAGTTTTGAAATCCTCATGAAATCCAATATTACTGTAACTGCTTACTACTGATGATGACAACTTGACACAAAGTTGCATAACCTCAGCTCCCAGTCAATGGAGGTGGAACATTAACTCAGCTTGCACCTCTAAAAAATGCCACCATGCTAACAACTAAGAAAGATATAGTGTACCTCTTAATGTGACTGAATTAACAGATTTCTTTGGGAGCAGTTGAAACAAACGGTCAACACAACATATTATCACTCATTCAGCATTTTATCAAGCAATCCGCAGACACAAAGCAACATTAGCCTTCATTTGGAGTCATGTTTCTGGCCACCCGATGACTATTCACTTTTCTTTTGGCTCCGTTTTGGTCTCCACCAACTCTTAATGTCTGTCTCTTGAGCTGCGTAATGCTCCACTGTGTTCACCAGCTGGTCGCTAACTGTGGCTGTCTGATGTTTAGTGCTAGGCAGGTAGCGTACACTTGGTTTTTAGAGCGTTTTCAAAAAAGCTGCAGAAAATGATGCGATGAGAGTGAACCAGAGAGTACATTTTAAAACCAAAACAATGAGCTGAAAGACGATAAAACACAGTCAGGACAAGAGTAGAGTCGGGTAATAATTGTCTATGAGTCACCAATACGAGCAAACCCTTTCCCGTACACATAGTAATATGATCCGTTGTTAATATAAAAATAATTGTAATAACTTTATGTAATCTTGCTTCAATGTTGTCAGTTCAGTTGATCAGCGAGTGATATGTGATTTCATTTGTTCATCTTAGACACAAACAGACATTGGAAGGATGTATTTGCCTATTATTTCTGGCCTTATTGGGGCCTAATACCTTTGTTTATCTAATGAGTGCTTAGCTGCGGGTTAATCCCACAATCGCACACTGCTTTAGTCTAGCGAGTTGGGTTGCCGCCTCATCATCTTGGATTTTTGGAGCCAGAAGTGACCATATTTGGACAAAATGGGTGGAGCTGGCGAGTAACTAAGCCTGCTTGGTTTACATGTGCGTAAATCACGTGAACTGTGATATCAATTTGGATGCTAAATTTGTCTTGCTTAAAATGAAATGTACTTAACAGCCGAATCCTTGGAGTGTCTTTTACCGAACTCTGTGGTAGCAACCTGTCAATCATAAGGTAGCCACGCCCTAAAGCATACGCTGCTTTGTCTGTTTTAATATAAATGGAACCATAATTTACTAATTGAACATCATACTGTATTAAAGAAGACTTGAAACTAGAGATTGAGAACATAAACTCATCAGGAAAAAGTCTTTTAAGGTAATAAATCAAGTGAGGAGGAGGCTCATTTTCTCACACACATCTATACAATCTGACTTCTTTTTGAAACCAGTGCATTTGCCCCCTGCTGGATATTATAAATAGTGCAGGTTTAAGGCACTTCCACATTGGCTTTTCAGAGCCGTAGGTTACCCTTTGGGATTGACTGTTTTCTTAATCGATTCCAACCCAGTCAGAAGCCTGAGATAACAGAGGCAAATGCAAGTTTAGAGGAATTATCATTATTTAAAAGCACTGCTTTTGTATTGACTCAAGAGGATAGGGCTACAGTCTATGAAAACATTGCAGTGTAATGTAATCCATCCAGTATTCCTGCAACAAGTATTACCTTTGTGAAGCTTAAAATCTTAATTTTTGATGAGACTTTTTGAGGCTGTAATTTGTCTGTTTATGTTGCGTTTGACTGCAGTATATGTAGCATGCTGGCTTTCTGACACATCTGTCATGTCAGTCCTCCCTCTGCATTAGTGTCAAATGGTGACTGCACTGTCATACATCTTGG
The DNA here is from genome assembly GCA_943590825.1 of Bovichtus diacanthus. NCBI lineage: Eukaryota > Metazoa > Chordata > Actinopteri > Perciformes > Bovichtidae > Bovichtus > Bovichtus diacanthus. The sequence continues at coordinate 1,785,580 of CALSBV010010391.1, forward strand.
CCCTGTGTGCTACAAGGGTTGTCAGGTCAAAGATGGCGTAATTTAACTGTGTCGCTGCTCGTAATTGTTGTATGTTCTCTTACAGTTAAGCTTCTTAGTCTGGTGGGGTTGTCAGTGACTTAAGAGTCGACTTGGGCCCATGCGGAAAAGACTGATTACAGACCAGTAGTATGTGCAGATATACTGAAGGAGGTCACAAATGCATGATGCCTTTTCAGCCCCATCTGAACACCCCCACACACTCCATAAATCCTTACTTTGCAGACTGCAGAGATACGGTTCAAGGTCGCAATAGAGCTAGAGGCTCCTACTTTTGCCTCACAACCTTGGAAGAACATGGCAGTGCAAGATGGAGGAGTATAAATATCACTAGCTCTAGGTTTTCCCTGCTTCAACCATTTCTCACTGAGAAAGAGTGTGTGTGTGTGTGTGTGTGTGTGTGTGTGTGTGTGTGTGTGTGTGTGTGTGACAGTTGACAGTGCATGCTGATGGTGTCCCACTTACTGAAGCAATCATTTGTCCGAGCTTTTTCTTTCTGTATACAAAAAACAGATCAGTATGCCAAGCCAATCAAAGCTGGCATCCTCACCACACCCCACAGTGAGTCCAATACAATCTGTAACATGTTTTCTTTGAACAGCTATTGTCATAGCTTTTACCCTTTCTTCTGTAAACCTAATTTTAAAGAGCTCAGTTTAGACCTGAAATGACGGTAGCCCTGAGGGTCAAAACTCAACGACCTTACAGAAATAAATTAAAAAAGTACATTTTTATTTATATAGCCCAATATCACAAATGACAAATCTGCCTCAGGAGGTTCTACAATAATTACAGCGTACAACACCCTCTGACATGGGACGCCCTGCTGTGGGTAAGAAAAATCTCCCCCCCCAAAAAAACCTTTAAAGGGGGAAAAACTATATTTCACAAAACAGATTTAAAAAAACCCAATGATATTTCCAACACAACGTTCAGAAAATTTGACAACACTTCACAACATTTTGTGAATGTTGTGTTTTGACCCTCAGGGCCACTGTACAAAATTATATAGAGTCAGATTTATCAGGTGCAGCATTGCAGGCTTGCTCTGACTGTCATGGCATTAGTAAGGTCTTTCATCATATGTAACCCCCCCCGTGCCCCCTCCTCAGGACCACCTCACCAGGCCGACCCGGGCTTATCTTGTTATCGTGTGGCCTCTCATTGTTTGCCTGATGGACTGACTGGCTGCTTTTGAAAATACTGGCTCGGGCAGATCAGATTAGCCAGCACTTTGTACACTGTGGCTTTATGAAAGACAGAAGAGTGAAGAGACATCGTGACACACCAAAAGTCAGAGTGTGTCAGTAATGATAATGAAGTCATTCTGCCATTTTATTGTGACCACATCTGACAACACATTACAAACAACTGGTTGAACAGCGAATAGCATCTTCCAATGTATAATTGAGATCAATTTGATTATATTCGTTCAATGCAGTAAATACATATGAGTGTGATGGGCAAAAGGACAAAAAGTCTCATATAATTGAGCTTGAAAATTCTAGGTCTAGGTAAGCTTCTGCATCTAACCACAATATTAGATGCCTGCTACGTCAATGTTGGATAAGCCAGTGTGTATTGAGGCAGATGTTGGTTCTGCTGAAATGGAAGGTGCGACCTCTGATGTATTACCAAGCTATAAATAGCGTCACAGAGGCGAGATCTTCCATCAGGATGTGCTTCAAAGATCACTTACAAAGCGGGTTCTGTGCAGGGAGCAGGCTGTTTGTGTTTCCTCCCTGTGAATTTACACATTCGGGCACCAGTGCTGATGCTGTGCACCTTCTGTATATTCACGCATTAAACCCGGTGTTTCATGATGCATATTGTGCTTTTTAAAAAAAATGAAAAATTATTTATTCATTGCAATCCAAGTGAACTCCCACCTCATACATTATAATACCAGGCTGCACTGCATGAACTCTATCACTGGCAGTTTGAGCCCTGTGAGCCCTGTGAGCCCTGTGTGACGTGTTCATGGGATTATCCCCCATTATGACGGATGCCTACCTAATTTTCTGCAAAATCCAGATGTGCACTGCTGAACTCTTAAAACATTATAAACTGCATGGCTTGAATGGACTTTGCTGTAATTAAAGCAGTTGTCAAGCTAATTTCAAAGAAATGCTTTTGATATATCTATTTTTAATTACAGTAAAAGTATGGTTTGTACAATCCCATAAACACTACCCTCACTTTTTATGCTAGGCATGTACAGATTATGGGCTGCTGTGATTGAAACAAATGTAATTACTTTTGGCAGTATCATTTGTATGGTACGTGCCCTTGTCCTCGATTTGTGTATTTCTGTGAAAGCAATGAGCTTGTTTGTATCCTTTTAAAAGGAAAGTTGTAGAAGTGACCTTGTTGAATGAAAAGTAGGTAGAAGTCAATGATGCTTGTGTGGGTTTCATGCAGGCCCAGGGTTACTGAGGGGTAGGTAGAAACTACAAAATAGAAGCACTTTACAGCGAATACAGAAGCATAGTTTATCACGTCAGAAAGTAGTGGAAAATAGTTTCATTGATGGTTATCAAGCGAATTGTAAAGAAGCTAAGCTGAGCTGGCGTTTGAAGGTTGTTTATGCACATGGGTGTGCACACACATACAGTATATTTACAGTATATATACAGTATATATACAGTATATACCTACTCAGAGAGAAACAATTCGCCGCTTGAGCTCAGACAGCAACAACAGAGCCCGAGTCCACTCATTTAAAAATAGAAAGCCTCTGACTTTGATCTCACCATGACGAAGAGGAGTCCAAGTTTTATCATCTGTTCCAGCTGTGGCTCCTTGTCTAAGGAGGGTGGGAGGGGGCTAGTAGAGCCAGTGATTAGTTTTCCCGTTGTAGAGCTTTAACAGTATTATTTGGCTTTTAGACCAGTCAATACAGATAAAGGTATCGTACGGAATAAAGTAACCGGACAATCAAAACACAGTGTCGGGTTTTAGGAAACTCGGGTGGAGGGCTATTGAGCCGGCATTGCTTCTTTCACCGCCTCTCTTTTGTTGTCTACAATTATTCTGCGAGCACTCTTGGCAGTGTCGTTGTCCCTCGCCGGCGCCCTGCTTTTGTCCAAATTCAATTTAATTGCATTCAATGTTAATAATCGTGCAAACAAAGTTCCTATTTGCATCACAGGTGCTGCTGATGGTTGCTTTTACTGTCGTACTCGATCGGGTTATTGTACTATATGGCTTCCCCTCCATTCTCATCAGAGTGGACAGCGGCTCTTCACGTCCTCCTCATTGTTGTGAAGGGTTAGAAGGTCAGCCTGTCACTTATTACAGTGTTTGTGTTCTTATCAAAAGCATAATGTGGTCTGCTTAACAAAAAAGCTTATTATTTTGGCCCTAAAAAGATCATCATACATGCAAAGTAAAGCGATTGTGAATCGGTCCCCTTCACAGATGTTTACACAACAAAAAGAAATGTGTACTTGGAATAAAGCTGCTATTTTCATATCCGCGTTTGCTACAATGTTTTGAATTTCATGATTTGCTGTTGTGAGTTTCAGAGTGTGTATTGTATCGATACTAGAGTTGACACAGTTGAGTCGATGAATCTAAAAAGCAGACCTGCAGATAATCAATAATGAAGATAACGATTAGTTTCAGCCCTCCCTGTGTCTTCAATCCACGTTCTAGACGGAGCAGGTTGTGTGTAAAATGCATTATGAAGTTTGTTTGTTTAAGTTTAGAAGGGATGATAACAATACAATGACTTAGTTTTTGTTTGTAAACCAGGCTCCGCTAAACTATGCCTGTATCATTTTGGCTCCACTGTAGGGTAGGTTGTTTTTCTTTGAGGCAATCTTTTGGTGAAGCAGGTCTTTTCCAGTGGCAGTTGAGGGCGGCGCTGCCCTGCGTGAGCGTAGCGTGCTCAGGAGAATGGTGTATTTGCGAATGCTCGTGCACATTGGTAGTGTTAACATCTTTTGTCGGCACAGCACGTTTGCAAAGACGGCAAATTGTTTAATTTATGTCCTTCGGCCTTCCGTCGATTGCATCTGGTTTAAAACCAAAACAATCCCACTTAGCTGATTTTGTATTCTTTCGGCAACAAGCTCTTCCATGATTGCATTCGCTGAAAATGACTTGTGCGGAGTGGGGACTCCCCCGCCCCCTGCACATGTGCATGTCGCACAAATTCCTGCGTGAATATACTCGTGGAAGATTTCAACAGCGTATGTAAATCTATTTGTTGGTTTCATGTGATGTCTTTATCTCTATGGCTTCATTCTGGGGTAAAGCAGTGCCCTAGATTTAAAAACTCGGTGAGTAAATGTAAAGCCAAGCTAGCTGCAGCTCATCCCAGACTACATGCTTATTTTCAGTGACCCTGAAGCTGCTCTCGGTGCAGTACCATGGACAGCTCCATCTCCACCTCACTGGTCTTCAGTTTGAATATTAGTGGCTGTGGTGCTCTATTGCATTTCTTTTCGTTCAACCTCAGCTTCAATCTTTCCTCTTCTGATAGTGTATATATGTGAAATGTAGTGGTGTCAATTCTCACCATCGCTCTGGGCATCGAGGGCTACCCATGATACCTAAAATTAGTCAAACAGTAATGCAGCAATTTGGCTTGGATCTGCCGTAAAAAGCCAACCCTCTCTCGTCCTTGTTGTCGGTCTTAATTTGTGATTTCTTTGGTGACATGTATGAGTCATGCCATTACATGGTTGAGGGTTACAACTCCTCATAGCGCTCTTCACACTAAATGTAACTCTGAAACCACGAGACTGGTTAAAAGGACAAATCCCAAGTCATCCCATAAGTAAAGGGTGGCTTCCTGAAATAGGTTACGCAGACCGTTGATGAAAGAGGCTACCTTCATCTCGCACTGGGGAGCTGGCATAGACACGAACTGCTGGATCGTTCAAAGCTGCCACATTTTATGGCCCGTGCAGAGGGGTGGATCCGAACGGGCACGGATCATTAAGCTGTTAGTCTTTAATGCTTAATGAGTGTATTTTGATGTGACCTAGACAGTCTGAGGAGCTCTGGCTCCAGCACTAACAGCTGTCTTCACTGGAGGCCATTTCTATTTGATTTGTCCATTGTTGGGACCGGAGGGTGGTTTCAGCTCCTGAGACTAGCAGGTCTTCAGATCACCAGATGTGGTATGAGCTGATGTGGTTTTAGGGCCCGAGGTTTACATAATTTTTTGCTATAATCCTTTGGAATGAATGACGTGATTTTTTTTCACACACACATATATAACCCATGTCGATTTAAGTCGGTAGCTCAAGGTCAGAAAAGTCGAGTCATACGTATTTCCAGATATAGTAATTTAATTCCCTGATACAGAGAAATTCTGGAAAACTTGAAATAAGAGATTGTTGTTTTTTCTCCCAAGGGGAGCCTGAAGGTGAAGCGTTGAGGCTTGCAAGAAACTGAAAGCCTTATCGATCAAGGGCTATTTCTGAAAGCGGGGTTGAATTAGCTAATGTAACTGCACTGTAACAGCATCACGTGAAGGACACTAAGATCTCTATCTTGTTGGTGTATGAAATGACACACACACACCCGAGCAAGACGGAAACCGTGCATGTGTTTGGAGGTGGCCCAGGACCGGCGGGCCTTACATACTTCACTCCTTCCTCGGGGGGATGTTTGACCCTCAACATCAGCCTCGCTAAGCTGCAGCAGCTGAACATTACATCAGCCCTGAGAGTTGCTCATGTAATACCCGTAATTTGTGAGTTCCAGTGCGAGTGCTGGCGTATAGATCTCACAGTTGCAGACATACCTGATGTAACGCAGATAACCACAAAACCAAATTTAAGAGAGGAAACTCTTAAAATGGAAGTGATTGCAATCAGACGGTCTGTAATGAGCTAAGTAGAAAGTGCTCTGGTGCTCAGCGACTCTGCTGAAAGCCTCTCCTCCTCCGTTCTCGTCGAAGAGGATTGCCATTTGTTATGTCCATCACTGATGGATGGATGATGCATGAGGCTACACCTCAACCCCACCCCCGCTGAAGCACACCAAGGTGACCTGAAAGGGCTCTATCAGCATATTACCCCATCTGTAAATGTGACGCGCTGACCTGACTCGCAAGCAGGAAGCTCCCTCTGCGAACTTCCACCTCTTCCAAGATAAGGGTGACCTGCTGACAATGCAACAAAACAACAAAGCAAGTCAGTGGTCAGGGTTGTGTGAGTGAGGTGCCAGGAAGTAAAAGTTGCAGCCTATATATGGGACACTTAAATCAGAATACGCTGATGGTGTACGCTTTGCTAATAAAAAGGGTTTAATGGTCAAAGATTCAATATCATCAATGCAAAGTGAAAACATCGATACACATCCTCATCTTTAAGATAAGCCTTCATTTTGAAATTCTTAACTGATAAACATTTGTACTTAAACATGAGAAATATGGCACTTTATAGTGAACAGCAGGTCTATTTTTGTTGTTTTTATAAAAAATAATATATTGTTTTTCATTTAAATGTTTGGAGGATCCCAGTAAACATATTTTACGTTGCTTTTGTGAGTTGATATAAAGATAACTGATTGTGTTAAATGAGCATATGATATCATCTCGCAGGCCCCTGAATTAAATCGAATTATGACAGACTTTGTGATATCAGCAAATATCGTATTGTTGTCCAAAGAATCGATTATAATTCATTCAATCGAATAATTAATATTGAAGTCGGATTTAATTGCAAAACTAAGATAAATAACAAAGATTTACATCATAGGCATTGAATGGAGCCTCGTCTTTAAAGATAAGACCAAATAAAAACTGGTCAATCAGCTGGATCTTTGGACTAAAAATGATAATGAAAAAGACTGTAGACATTACAAATACATCAGAACGGTTGGTGAACACGCTTGAAGTAAACGTGAGCACCACTCACTCCTTCAAACGTCCATTTGTATTGACGCAGAAATCTGCTGTTCAGAGACCCTGTCCCACAACCGCTGCAGTATGTGCACCAGGATGCATTGCACATTAGGTCTAAGGGAAGTGTTAAAACGAGAGCAGGCTGCAGAGCAAGCATGTTTACTTAGCCATTACCTTGAGCTCCTTATCATGTTACGAGTGAGTTCCTGTTCACTAATAACATTGACAACGATCTCAGAATCCAGGCGAACCTAATACAGCATAGTACTGACTCTTGGTCTCAGTTTACAGTGGTGGAGAGCTGCAGCTCAGATGCATCACTTTCTGTTCCATCTAGGTTACTACTGTCTCTGTGTGTGTGTGTGTGTGTGTGTGTGTGTGTGTGTGTGTGTGTGTGT
>CALSBV010010391.1:1792891-1803447 GCA_943590825.1 Bovichtus diacanthus
GTGTGTGTGTGTGTGTGTGTGTGTGTGTGTGTGTGTGTGTGTGTGTGCATGTGTGTGTATATATAGCTGGACTTTCACAGCATGTTATATAAAGTTATTCATAATGTCATCTGTGCATAATGTATAAATACTGCAAAGTCATTCTAGCTAGAGCGACATGAAGAGAGACGGAGAAGAAAATCAAACTCTCATAGATCTTCATTGATGTACGTAGAAATACATCGTAGGACTGGACGATGCGGCCAAAATCTTCTATCCTGATATAGTTCATTTTATATCTAATGGTATATATCACGATATAACATGTTTTATATAGTCAATGTAAAATAACCACATGGTAAAAACTATTTTTTAATACTCCTGAATTAAATACACGTGAACATAACCATGTCAAGTGAAATTATATACATATATATACATACTTATTATATAAATATATGTTCAGCTATACACTGACTATGTGTACATGCATGCACACACATACAGAGTAATCAGATTAAGACAATAGTTTGATTTGACTACAGCGGGTTAATCCCATAAGCAGAATGTTTGCGTTTAGGCACGCAGGAGTTGAATCCTGCACACTGATGTTGGAAAACACAACTGAATTTATTTAAACCAACATTTGAGTTCATTATTCGCCACCATTATTCTGTACGGAGCTGTATGCACTATTGTACCCTGGGGTGATGGAGCTCAAAGGTTGGAGAAGCTTGTGACTGGAAGGTCCAGTTTGTTAAACTGAGTAGTGACTGAGACAACATAATTGTGCATCATGATATTTCCATATATGATTTCATTAGTGGAAGGCAGAATAATCAAGAGTTCTACAGCAATACTGAGAAATGTGGGACGTTTGTACTGTACTGTGAGCTACAGCGTAGACATGTTATCCCTATAACCAATACCCGGAAAAAGGCAGGACTGCCCAGTTGCCTCAGGGCGACTACTGTAGAGCCAACGATTGAGTTTGGTCTGGTTACTCCTCTCTGTGAAATGTCTGTCAGCATCAGGAGCTGACCAGACAGTCGGGCCAGTACTGATATAGCTGAACCCGAAAAAGACAAGAAATAACTTCATCCAGAACTCTCAGGTCGTGCAGATTAACAGGAGAGGCCAGCTAAAAGAAATGTGGGGCAGAGAGCGCTCCTGCACGAGCACCAAGGACACGCTGCAGAATATAAATGCCGACTCTTGGAAGAAAACTTTTGTTCATTGTTTGCTACGATCTCAAAAACAAAGAACCCCGTTCAGCCTTTTGTTGTTTGCTGCATGCGCAGATCAAAACCGGCTCTGATCTGACGGGAACAACAAACTGCAGATTTGATCATTATTCTACCTCTTGTATGTGCTGAAACATTATGTGGCACATGTACAATCTAAAGTTAATCAGGTGAATAAATCATCAATACAATTGGAACATTATTATTAACTCGTGATTCAGTAAACACAAGAAAACTGACTTTACAATACACTACAAGCACATGGAGCACTGAGAGGGAGATGACACAAATGGCTTGTTCCTGATCAAACAGCTTGTGGTGATTACATTTACTTTAAAAAATGACAGTGCAGTTTTTATTCCCCTATTTGACTCCCAAAAGCTTGAGTCTGATTGGTTCATGGGAGGGGGGAGTAAGAGGAAGCAATTTTGGCTTAGTCCTGGTGAGCATTGCCTTGTGGGAAATCAGCGTTGTGGCAGCTCCTGTAATTAGTTCTGCTTGTTAGAAAAATGAAGGGGTTACTAATTAGCAAGTGGATGGCTTCTTGACTTGTTGTGCATCTTTTCCCTCCTTTCCTTGAAGATCATCATTATCGTCTCCAAGTGAAAGGGGGAAGAGAGAGAGAGAGAGAGAGATAGAGAGAGAGAGAGAGGCTCAGTCGTGCTGCTCAACAGTTTAGCTCTCACACGATGAATCTAGATGGACAAATCTCGAAGGGTGTTCTGTCATGCTCTGACAGACGGGCTGCCTACTGTTAGCACGTGCAGGCAAACGCCTGGAGCTGTGCAAGATTTCACTTTGCAAGTTGGCTTAACAAGACAGGCAGTCAGCTTTTTCCCATATCTTTACATATACAGGCGCACAGATGGTTTATTTATAGCATATCCACATCTAGTACAGTTTCAATATGTAAGAATTTATCATGCAAGAAACGTCAGATCTACTGTAATGTAAGTTTTGTCACAACACGCATGTCTGTCTGCTTAATTCTTGGTTTGTGCACATTAATATTCTGTGAATTTCCTTGTGACAAACGTTAAAATACAGCGTAGACGACCTGTTTGTCATAAACAGTTCGCGTGTAACCACATGCGTAACTCGTTCTAAATTAACATGTGAATGCTACACAGCTTATTTTTTTGCGTGTCAATTCCTTGTGTTTAAACCCAGTATTTGTGCACAGTTGCAGATAAAAATAAGGCTACACTAATATTATAAGTATTATATTATTAGTATACGTTTTTTGCGTCAATCTGTTTTTGGTGGCATTCAGCCATTCAAAAACAGCATTTTCACTGTGCTCACAAACCGGTTTGCTTGTCGTGCACAAAGGGGGTCATTAGAAGAGTTGTATTCATTAAAGAAAGTTGATTTAATCCAAACAGATTTATTCATTTAATCCGATGAATTACTTCATTCAAATTGAGGATTTTGTACAAGGCTGATGGCGTCATAAAATATGACGACAGACTTTCAAAGCTTCATTCGAGAACCTCAATAGAGGCTTCGAATGTAAGAAAATGACATTGGGTGCAGCACTAGACGCTCTCTGCTTTTACATAATCCACATTTAGATTTTGGAATTAGATTCCCTGCTAACTTTCAGAAAACCAAGCAGCGGTGAAAAGGAAATGAAGTGTAAGTGATACAGAAAGTGGCTCATAAGATTTATAAAATGTAATGCTGATTGCTGTTATCCCAATGCATTACATATCCAGAGTATATTAAGGAGTATATTAAGGATTTTGATGGATCAAACAGCGATGATGGATTTAATCAAATGAGAAAAAAGAAAAGCTTTTATTCTCCTGTGTAATTTGGCTTGGATGTCGAAGCATAAAGGAAATGCAAATGAAATGTATCCAGAAATAGTCCCCTTTTGTGCACTCAGATTGAAGACATATAATCCACCGCTGATGTTTGAGAGTCAGGACTTCCAGTTCCCCCCCACCCCCCACACCCCACACCCATTTAAGCTGTTGGCAATTTGGGTGGTTAAAGCGGAAGTATTTCTGCATGATGTCACACTCCCCATCGATAATTCTCCGTAACACGGCGTTACATGCACGCGGCTGCAGAGGGACATTTATCTCCCTCAGCTGATCCGCTTCCAAGAATGATCCTGATGGGACATTACGTAAGAACTGGAAGGCAGAGCTGCTGGTATTAGAGAAACACACAAACTCCAGAGAACATACTAATCTCCCTATGTGATTATTAGTCATAAAATTTAACGCTGGCTTAATGAGCGACCCACAGCTTAATCTCTATCTGGCACATTCACCTGTTCTCTTCTAACCCTCCTGACTTTGCCTTTGAGAGGGGTGATAGGGAGTTAAATAGAATAATTATACCTCAAGTGTGCAGGGAATTTCCCTGATAATGATAAGATATGAAACTGGGGAAAAAAATAGGTTATAGTAGAATAGCTCTGTGGAAAATGTCAGGATTATCTCAATTTCTGCTACATTTTTTTTGGCAAATGTTTAATTTCAGCTCCCTCATTTCTGTAATTATTCTGTAGCTATACAGAGGCAAACCTAATGTATGGTAAATTATGGGCTGTTAAACAGAAACAGTGGGGCACACTGACATTCACAGTGAATCTTTCTCTTCTTTCAAGTTAAATTGAATTTGATTTGATTTAGTAAGTTCATCATTTTGCTATTATCAACAAAAGGAGCCATGAACAATTACATTTTCCTTTTTCAAATCCAGGAATCTGTTGGGACTAATGTTAACACCCACCTAAGCTTTCCCCTCATGAGGCGGAGTTAACCTCTCACTCCTCCTTCCTTCCCTGTTATCAAGAGATTTGAAATCCAATGCAGTGCAGCGTCACTTAGCATGCAAGCCACTGGGCTGACAAGTCTGAAAGCACTTAAAGTGTGTATGTTTGCCCTGAATTATTTAAACACTCACACGATCAAACTGGATAATGTTGTGCATTTCATTTGGTATTATGCACGTTATCAACTCACACCAGTGCCGCCACATTTCAACATTTTTGTCTAAAAACTATGTAGGCTGTGAACAAAGCCTTGATATTCAAAGATCTGAACAAAAGCTTTGTGTTTGTTCCTAGAAACAGAGGCCTTGAGCGTTATTTCACACACACACACGCGCGCATATTTGGAGATGAAGTGAGCGCACTACAGTCAGGCAGTTGGTGAAAGGCTTTTGTTTCAAAAATAGATGTTACAGTACTGCATATGGCCCGCTGAGAACGATGGCAGAGGCTTGAGTGATTGTTAAAAGACTGGAGTCACTTTGACACGCCCACTCTGAGAGGCAAAGTTATCACATTAAAACTGGTGGCACTGAGCTGGACTCAGGACAAAGTCTTAGAGTTTTTAGACAACTCGGTTCAAGACTTTGTTTACTTCAAGGAATTGTTTTTATAAAAACTGTAGATTAGTGAGCTTTAGAGGTGCTAGTAGGATGTTGGTGCCTTTGAACAGAGCCAGACTAGTTCAGTGTTTCTTGAACTTTTTACAATAATTTACCCCTATAAAATATTATATTTCAGCGCAAAAAGATTTTTGGTTTAGGAAAAGAAGAAAGCCTGTATAAAGAGGTACAATGCAGCGTCGCACCATCAGATTAACGAAAAAACATTTAAAATTCATGGTACATTTCAAATTCATTTTTGTCATCATGCAGGAACTGCATTGTCGTGTCTTATTCTTCATTTCTTTCTCTGCTGCTACGTTTCAACCACAAATCAATTTTTGGGATTTTCGTGTGTCATTCAACATGGAGACTGGCATCTCGTTCACACTGGACAAACGTAATCGTTAACGTGATTGTGTTTGTTGCGGCAGTTGACAGTTTGCAGCAGTTCACGGTTGCATTACAAATAGGAACATTTCATTTAAAATGTGGTTTATCACGTACTCACTGCGGTACTCCAAGGTAAATGCAGTCTTTGTGCTAAGCTAACCAGCTTCTTGCTGTAGCTTCATATTTGGGCAGACCATAAAAGAGACATCATATCAATCTTTTTATCTTTTGTAAAGTGTAAAAGTGTATTTCCCAAAATGTAAAACTATTTTTCTAAAATAAATTCTAAAAGTGTAATCCTTTTTTGCCTCCTCACCATAACTCCACTCTACTTTTACGTTGAGTACCAGGATCCAGATATTCTGATACAACTTGACGTCCTTCACTCACATGAATGAAATTGAAATTATATTTTTAAGTAAATTTCAAGGAAATCCAAGTAGACAATCTGATGGTGCACAACTTGTGAGTGACGCCTGGTAAACAGGCAGCGCAGTGGGGAAGAATCTGTCGCTCAAGTCTTGTCCACTTACATCAGTCAGTCATCACCGTCACTGTAACTGTGCTGTAATGTCTCTCTATCGTCTTTTCATCTCGTCTATGTGGTTGTGTGCGGCATGCTTCACATCTATGTCCTGTTTTCTCTTTCTCTCCCTCTCCCCCCTTCTACTTCTTCTTCTCTCTGTGTTGGATGAGAAGACAATTCCTACGACGCCAGAGGATGACAGCAAGTTGTCGGTAGGTCTGGTCTGATTGACACTCTTCTTCTCGTCTGCTTCTGTGTTTGTCCCAGTTTCTGTGTAGATGTAGCAGCACAACTTGTGTTTCTCCCACCATACTGTGAACACGACATGTACACTGTTATCTCTAACCTTCGGCCTCCCTGTGTGCAGAGAGTAGCTCCCGTCTGTTTTCTGAAGCCTTGTTTCAACAGCTACATTTTGCACGCAGCATGCAAAAGATAACCGAGGAAGAAGCATGTGTTTAGAAAACCTACGGCTCTTTTAATACTGTTGTACTTCCCTGAAAAGCATGCCAGAGTGTTGACTTTTCATCCGGATTGCAAAGGGAGGAGATAAAATCGAGCAGCTGAAGGAGAATCTTCAGGGTCGCACCGAGAAGCTCTGTGTCTCTGTTGCCTCCCGTTCGCACCCATATGGGCCTGTGAATGAGCACCTGACACCTCCTCTGCCTACGCGTCACCTGTGGGCAGCCAAAGCCAGACTCAAACTGCTGCCACCTGCAACGCTGCCTAATTTCCCACAGTTCTCAAGTTCAGCTTCACCTGCTGGAGCGACCTCGGCGAGGGTTGTTTCGGGAGGCAGAACTCATAACCGTAAATGCCTCAACCCACCGGGCCGGTGTTTTTAAGAAGCTGAGGCACTTTATGATAGTTTTACTGGGTTGCAGGTTCCGCTTAGGGGTTTTATGCAAAAGAGGATTAGGGAATCATATTCCAAACAGCTTGGATTAATAATGGCTCTAGTGAAGTGCTTACAATTGATAGAGTGATGGTAATATCAGCACATGTGATTCATGACAGAAATAAGAACTAGCTGTTGGACTAAAGTAAAATACTTTTTGCCTGTAGGAAACATCAGTAAAAAGTCTTTCTATGACGCCCATGTGTATAATTCATTATAAACATCCTTAGAATGCGCTTGAATCGGCTTATAGCTCTGTATAATTATAGTTATAGGCACTCATACATATTCATAATGCTTTATAACAATAATTACAACACATTATAAAGCATTTTATAATGTGTTATAAGGTCAAGTATCATAATGCTCAGCATAATTGCTGGTCACTCACTGGCATTTTTAAAATGCAAGGATAACAGTGTATTTCAATTCCCATAGTTGTAATGCATTATAATCTTTTTATAATACATTATTATCACTGTTATAATCAATGCTCCTTGTCAGTGTGTGACCTGCAGTTATGAAGTATTATGATACTTGACTTTAATATGCTTTATTATGTGTTAGGATTATATATATATATATATATATATAATCCTAACACATAATGTTTATAATGCATTATTATAGACATGGTTGTCATAGAAAGTGTTCCCAAAGTGTCATCTATCAGGATCTTTGATCGACACCTTGTCTCTCCCGTCACAGGCCAGGCCTCGGCTTCAGAGGGGGGGGAGTTCCGCCTCCCTGCACAACAGCTTGATGAGGAACAGCATTTTCCAGCTCATGATTCACACTTTGGATCCTTTAAGTGAAGGTAAGACAGTCAGACAAACTGCACACAGAAAACTCTTCAGTGATAAATCTGTTTCTCTAACACACAGGATCTACTGCAATGTTCTTTTTACTGCCTGTAGTTGTCTTTTGAGGTTGATCTTGCCTTGCACTTGTTATCTTTCTTGCCTTTTTCTCCTAAAATGACCTAAATCCTGTTTTCAGATGTACCAGAAATGTACGGAAACTGAAACTGTCAGACCTTTACTGGCATAAAACTATGTTATGAGCACATCAAAGATGTTCATATCCTGAACTTGGGCTCACATTCTTGGCCATGAATAACGGCGCCGAGAATCCATATGGTGTTTTTGGCAATGTCCAAATAGAAAATATAGACTTTCATCCGTGCACAAATTATGCACACCTTCAATTCCAGTGTCTCCATCATTAACTGTTTGTCTTTCTCGCACCTATATGCCGAAACAGAATGTATTCTTTTTTTATTTTTAAATCGTCCGTCCGTACGAGACGAGGCGAGCTCGGTGCTGTGTCAGAGGACAGCTGAGGTGGAGGATCATTTCCCTTAAATCCACGATCAGGGCCTATTAGTTTAGCTAAAGGAAATGTAAAACGGCAGTATCAGTGCTCGGCGCAGGGGATGAATATGTTAATACGCCGGAGGAGGTGCAAAGACTAAGGGAAAGAAAAATTCACATTAACGGGGAAACAAACAGGAAACACTTTTAGCTTTAGTGAAATTTCTTTGAATTGGAAGCAGTGTCTCATGACGTGATGAATCCTAATCCTTAACAAAATGAATATTAACCTTCATGGTCACTCCTGTTTACTGTACTGTTTTGCGTTTTTATTCCTCTTTTCCCTTTTAGTTTCAATAGAAAAGTTTTTAAAGTTTTTGTTGTTTGATTTAAAGCATCAGTATCGGTATTACTACAGGAATAAACGCACAGAGGAAAGCCAAAGAGCCATTTAGAAGCATAAAACAATTATCAGACTAAATATTTCCCCTCTGGATGAATGTGATCCCATTAGCAGATGTCTGCTCTGCAGTGAGGAGGCATCTCAGCTTTCTCCGAAAACGACTATACATTCCTTGAAAGCCAAACCTAGAATGAGTCAGCTCAGGAAAGATTAATAAACTGTCATGAGACAGGGCTTAAAGTGCCCATTAACATGCATCAACTCTGAGTGTATTCATTTTCCCATCTCAGAGATTAAAATGTAAATCAGAGCCTGCTGCAGGAGTAGAAGTCTGTTTGTCCAGTCGTATATGTACAAGCGAGCGCTGTAAATGCTCCACCCTGCCACTCCTTGTAGAGCCAGCACTGATGACAGTGGACTGAAACATTGCTGCTTGTTTGACAGCATGAAGATTAATAGGCTGGATTGTCTAAAAGCATCTAAAAAGTAATGTCAAACTGAATTTAACTGTGTGTTAATGTTGTTTTTTAATCGTGGATTCAAAATGGTCAAACGGGGGAAATTCTGCTTCAGTAGAAATGCGAGGATGTTATCCCAGATTTGAATGATGAGTCTTTTGGCAAGTTACTGACTGGAAATGAATGCACTGACGCAACAACTACAGCGTGACATGACACGAGGATTGAATTCATTACCAGAGAGAACAAAAGCAACACTATGGGCTTATTATTTGAACATTTCCATGTAGCGCGTTGGACGTTTTCACACATCCAGCGAACATATAACGATAATATTGCTCTTGAGTACATTTTAGAATCATCACACGCCTCCCTCGTTTGCATAATTTCCTTTTCCCAATAAAGGTCGGCCTCCTTCCAAGACGAGTGACCATGTTTTATGCACATTTACTCGTATCATTAATGCAAAGGAGCATTTTGTTGGTGAGCTGGCAGCGCTGAGAGAGACGAGCCGCTGCATCCATCAAAGGCTGTGCTCCTTGTCCTTGCGTGCTCTTAGGCTTTCAGTGTAGCTCAGCGGGGCGGGGGCGGGGGCAGGGGGGGGCGGCAGGACTCCATCCATACATTTTTTATAGGCATTTCTCAAAATAAAGTCGACTGCGCTTCCGAGCCGAAGGAGAGTCTGAGGTTGTTTTGCTCGTGCTGGGAACTGGTTACACTTGTCAGACTCTTAGAGTGGGGGAGTGTGTTTGTGTCTATGGGGTTTTTCATGCCTTAAACACTCTTCCTCCGAACACATTTTAAATTAGAGTTATATCCCACGACGTGGTCTTTTCACCTAGTGACATCACAGCTGGCATTTAAGGGGGTTTAATCTCTGCAAGCATGGCCAGATGTTGGTTAGGGCAACATAATACTAAATACTTAATGCAGGAAAAACCTGGGTTAATGTTTGTCGATGTGTGTGAGCGCGTGTGTGGCCATGCATGTGTGTGTCTCTTAAAGAAATAGACATTTTGGGAAGTATGCCAATTCGCTTTCTTCCCAAGAGTAAGATACCAAGACTGATACCACTATCATATTTGAGTAGGGCTGTGTATTGGCAAGAATCTGGCGTTACGATACTAAATATTACAGGACTTTAAGCAAAGCATAAGTATAAAGAACACACTACAATATGCATAAATATTTATTAGCATCCAACATCATGGCACTGCTTTAATGCAATCTGAGCCACTGTCTGCCGCAAATCTTTGCCTGAAAACTGTTCAATAAAAATAGATTGTGTGTTTTTAAGAATCGATGCAGTATCACAAAACATAATATCGCGATACTCAAGTGTATCGACATTTTCTTACAGCCCTATTTATGTCTGTTCAATATGAAGCTTGAGCCAGGTGGCGGTTAGCTTAGCTTAGCTTAGCATAAAGGCACAATTTTCAGACATGGCAGTGGCTTCAATCTTCTCGTCTAACGCTCGGCAAGAATAATAAAAAAGTATCTTTCCCAAAATATCACATTATTTTAAGATTCAATATTTAATGATAACTATAAATACATCGTTAAAAAAAAACTCATAATTTGCGGAGTCAACACAGCAACTATAACGACACTGGAGAACGATAGCGCTGCGATCACCGACAGAGCAATCTGACAGCCAATCAAAATCCATCCTAATACCAAGGTGTGTTTGTTCCACACAAGGCGGTGGATTAGTGAAATGGTCTTTTGACATGTTTTCTATTCATCAGTAGGTCTACTAATACATCATCTCTCTCTCTCTGTGTCTCTGTCTCTCTCTCTCTCTCTCTCTCTGTCTCTGTCTCTGTCTCTCTGTCTCTGTCTCTCTCTCTCTCTCTCTCTGTCTCTCTTTCTCTCTCTCTGTACCCCTCTCTCGCTTTCCCCTCTGTCTCCCTCTCTCTGTCTGTCTGTCTCTCTCTCTCTCTCTCTCT
>CALSBV010010391.1:1803847-1885792 GCA_943590825.1 Bovichtus diacanthus
TCTCTCTCTCTCTCTCTCTCTCTGTCTCCCTCTCTCTCTCGCCTCGCCTCTGTGGGGCTGAAAGAAGCACAGCGCCACAGCTGTGCGGCACAGTGACGGCTACTTTTGAACTGTTTTATTATTCTTATTATTCATAATCTTATCTTAATTTGTTTCTCTACACCTCTGTACAGCAGTGACAGGTCATCAATATCCATTGTTGGCCTCTGATAGAGCTGGAGCGTTCAGCCCGTGGAATAATACCCATCAATGATTTAATGTACGCCATCACACTAAATATCACCTGGATTTATCTTGTCTCTGTTTCTGTCTTCCTATCTCTCTTTCTTCTACTGTCCCCTCAGAATTTGCTGACTCTGGTGAGTTACTACTCTAATTTCTGTACCCCCCCCCTACCCCCCCCCAAAAAAAGTTTGTTCTCATTCCAACAGCCTGGAGGAAACTCTTGCCCGACGTGTCCCCTATGTAAACATTCCCCAGCGCCGCTGTGCTGTATGTCAATTCTGTACTGTCCGTCCCTGCAGACTCTCCTTCAAATACCTCATTCTCTTCTGTGGATGTATTCTCCCTGGAAACCCTCTGTGACCATTTCTGCATTGTTTTCCCCATCGTCCCTAATCCTCTCTCTCCTCTTATGAACTCCCTTTGGTTCTAGCTTTGTGTTATTGCTCTCTGTGAGACGGGCGGAGGCCCAAAAGGAGGGATTTTGTGTTTTTCCTGTCTGTGTTGTCCTCCAACTCCTGCTTTTGTGAAAGTATTTTACCCTGGGACAAAGATGGAGATTAAGGTCTCTCAACTTCACAACGTTTTGCTTGGTTCATGAATTTGTGTATTGGGCAGACGGAGGAAAATTGTCAGCTGTTTTCTCAGTCTTCCTCACATGTCCTTCGTCAGGATTCAGAGTCAATAAGCGCTGGACAGAGCAATTAGCTGCAGTGGACTAAAATGTGTTTCCCTATTTTTACAATTAGCTGTTCCCACCAAGCTGTTATCGATTTAAGTATTCACATGCTCCTTGAGGGATACAGTAGATTAATCAGCATCCAAATTGTGTCCAAGAACAACAGCTTTCTTGTTATCCTGAACGTCCTTCAGTTTAATAATAGACCTTTAATCCCGCATGTTTTTCATTGGAGAGAACATCGTAATAGTCTGGTACAGTTAGTTCCCGACACAAGTGCCCACATCTCTTTTCCATCAGTGTGGAGCTACAAACAATATCACTTAGGAGTGGCATCAAATATTGAACTGCAAAGATAGAAGGGCAGAGTGGCTCTCACTCGGCTGTCTGAGCCCTCAGTGGATGGCTGAATCAAGCCTCCCAAAACAGCACTCAGCCTGCGTGCATGCCTTTGGCTCAAGCCCTCGATAACATTTATCACCCCGAGATGTGAACTCTGGTGAAGTCAGTGCATCTCCATCGCTCGGAATGGGATTCGAAAACCGGTTCCAAATTGTCCGATCCATCTGAGTCGTATCCCTGTGAGGTTTTCAATTCCTTTTTATTAATGTCGGCATGTTTTTCTGACAGTTGCGTGTTCAAATAAAACTCTGCGTCGTGACGTCAAACACAGGAGGCGTCATGGCGGAGAGGAAGAACGTCTGTAAAATGATTATTCACTTTCAAATGTTATGAGGCAGACATTCTACTCTGTGTTCAGACTCTGAGATATTAAATCAGCTGCGATGAAGCTGGAAACCTGTGTAGGCCTACTTTTCTTTCTACACAGAAAATTAATAATCCGTAAGGGAAACGATAAAGAATCCGACTGATAATCAAAATCAAGACATTGGTATCATCCTTATCCAGCTATGAGCACAGACCATACAGGAGTGCTACATGAATTAAATGCATGCATTTTTAACATCTAAGACCGAAGGAATAATTTCTTTATTTAAAAAAACAGAATATTACTGTTCTGATGCTGCAGTACAGGGTTATAAATATGGCGGCCCAGACCAGCAGTCTCATCAGATGCTTTCCTGCAGATCATTATCTCACTGACTGGAAAGATCGCTCACAGTGCCAATGTGGCCTTGGACATCTTTGTTGATGTGAGGCAATTTTTATTGAGCAGACATTGTACCAAAGTCCCCCACAGGCAGAGCATAGAGAGGACAAGGTCATTTGGGTGAACCGTGACACCCATGTTGGCAGACAGTACGCTTACTTACGTAAACTGGTGAGACAAACGAGGATGTGGCTCGCTGTCTCGTTGGATGTTTCCGAAGTAGGCACGAAAGGAATTCAGCCAAAGGGCAGCAGACGAGGGCGTGATTGATACCAAAACAGGACGGAACGAATAAGGAAACAATAAAGGAAAAGTAAACCTACGTTACAGAGAGTCTGATTTTCCGATGCTATGACTTTCCATTATTTTAACTGCCATTTAGTATGAGAGTTAAATCCATTTGTCCGGCCCCATACTGCTGCTCCGCCCCGCCAGCAGCACTGTCTGCGTGGTGACCCAGGGCCCATTGATCACATGGTTCAATAACACACTCTCTGTCACTGACCTCACACCCATTGTGCAATATATTTTCCATTTATGTGGATATGAAATATTGACATTCTGTTGTGGGTTTTTAATTATTTGTTCGTACAACATTTTTAACAATAGATTACATATAACACCGACGTCAAGATTAAGATCAAGATCACGTAGGCGTGTGTTTGAAATGGTAGCATGTTCATGTGTGATGAAAATATGATAATGTATTTGTAATGTAATGAGGCATTAATAGGATATCTTTTCATATATTGTGAAAGCACACATTGTTTTTAAATATGTTTAGCGTTAATATTGAAATAATGCAAAAAGGTGATGTGCTTTGTAGCATATTCTTGATGACAAATTACAATATGGACTATTGGTATGTCTTACAAAATATTCTGTGTAGAGGAGTCATTACACAAACGTTAATTTTTTTAATGCACTGGTAAATTTATTCTTTCAGACTAGTTGAAAGAAAACATCCAAAATGCACATGAAGGTCTTTATTTCACTGACTTTGTCTATTTGTGTCTGTAGATTTCTCCTAAATTCACCACAAGTTAGCATTAGATGACGCCTCACATGCATATTTAAACATGACATTTCAGAAAACTTGTGATACAAAAGATAATTGTCTTTAATGTGAGTTTTTAACTGGGGGAGTGTCATGGTGGTTTTTACCCTTTTCACCTGTAGTGTTTCCCCTAAACCTTGCCAACCTAATTTTCTTTTGATAGATCATCGTACGTCGTATGTTATGTAACTGTGAGCAGCCAACCCGCTCCCATCATCCCTCCAACACACACTCATGCACACACACATGCACACACACATGTCACACCCCCTCCCGTGCCCTCTGAGCTCACCCTCTGCCGGGTGGGTGAAATAATCAATGTTAAAAGCCTTTTTGCTTCAGCACAGACTGTGAATTTCCCTGACACCCCAACCCCCAGCAGACAGCGCGTGCATGCACACACTCGCACACATACAGCTCACCAGTGGTTTAGAGGTCACACCGCAAGGACAAGAGGGCCCCTGGTAAACAACAACAACAACCTCGCTCTGGCTGCAGAGAGCCGACGGGCGAGTGTGGGGCAGTGATTGGGTTAATTGCTCTCAGAGCAGCCTCAGTTAGAGGCCGGCCTCACGGTGATGGTGCACTTCAAACCCAAATCGCCTAATCATGTGGGATTGAGGCACTTGTCCGGGAGTGCAGCAGATGAGCAAGACACTCTGCAATAGGATGTGTTTTCATCTCATTAGATTGTGTTTTCAGGGCTGCCAAGTCTCGCATTTGGCACGAGATCTGCACCATAATCCTCTCGCATGTGAGTGGAGTGGTCGCCCACTGTTGGGCAGAGCTGGATATTAGTATGAGTGCATGTGGGTGCTTACTGTACTGTACACCTACCACATGTAGAAAACTAGAAATCTGTGCTTGGGGAAGAGAGGCGATGGGTCAGTTTCCGTTTTGTTCTCCTTGGTGGCACTTATGAGCGGTGGTTGCAGGTGTTTTTTGTTTTTTTTAAATCGCTTCCCAGAGAGCCGCTTGTGGTTTTTCACGCGAATGTCGCCACAGACATCCAGTTCGTTACGCTGCAAATGCAAGAACTTTCATTGCCGGACCACCATTGTGTTACCTCATTTGGCGATAGATAGACTTAACAGACATTTAATTAAATGAAAATCTTCAAGATTATTACTTAAACCTTTATATAACCAGCATGTGTCTTCACATACATTATCTGTTTTACTAAAGAGGCGTGCCCTCAGAGGCAGTGTGAAGCAGCGAACGTATCCTCACGCAACAGTTCGTAAGATATGTTACAAAAAGTGTTCCTGCGAATGTCCAGCAACACGTGTCAATTTTTCCGCTTGTTACATGTATACAGTCTTTTTAAAATAAACTTTTGTCTTCACAGGAAACTACTTGGTTAAGTTTAGGAACAGATTGTGGCGGTGGCGTTTCTTAAGTGCAGAATTTTCATGACAAATAACTCAAGTTGAACTCACACGGGACTTGAACAGCGGCCTCCTGGGTAGAAGTCCGGTGTTTTGTCGCTCTTTATACTTCCTGGTTCACGATTGCATGGAATACATATGAATTTATTTTGTGGGATATTTATATGTGTATATATACGGGTTTCAGTGCATTACTTTTTGTAGGTTTAGCTATGAACAGTGTATGAAAACAGCCTGAAATAGTATCACATAGAAAATAATGTACAGCCTTCACATATGGCTCAACTGTCTTGTAAATGTTTCCAAGCCCAGTGTGCATACAGTACGAAAATACATCTGTACTAAGTTCACAGCGGTCTCTTGGTACTCCATCATCATTATTATTATTCATCTTGATGATCTGGTCTAATAGAGGCTTGAAATAAGAGGTAGTGGGGAGTTACTAAGAAGTTTGATTTCATTCTTCCTCCACAAATTTCAGTGAGGTGCATCCAGTCAGCACATATAGATTAGAGTGATAAGTAGAGCTGTTACGATTAGTGGATCGGCAGAAAAATAATCTGCAACCAAGTAATTCTTCATGCTAAAATGTCAGAAAATGCTGTTTTCAGCCTTTCATATATTATCTGTTTCATATCATGTTAAAGTGAATATCTTTGGGTGTTGGACTGACAACAACACAAGTAATGACATCACGATGGAAATTTTTCATTATTTTCTGACATTTTATACACCAAATGATTAACCTAGAAAATAATCGTCAGAATAGTCTAGAATGAAAAATAATTGCTATCCGCAGCCCTCCTGATGAGTTCACGAGTCAACATTGAAAATAAAACATCAAGAATCCCCAGAGTTAAGTGAGAATATTGCATCACGTCTGCACTGAAAACTAAACCCTCATGCTTTCAGTAGTTATTGTTGAAACGGCTCCAGGGCAAAGTGCAGTGCAGGAGCTCGAGCCTCGCTGTCTTCTGTTCTGCTGCTTCACGTTCAGCTGTTGCTGCAGGTTTGAATTCCCGGCTAATTCATCATGCAGATGTGCTGACCGTCTATTTGCTGTCACACGAAGAACTGCTACAGTAAGGGAATCAAATTAATTGTTCGGGTTTCATTGTGGAAATAAAATGCCGAATCATCAAGCCTTTGAATCAGCTTGCGTGCAGAGGAGAGGAGGACTCATCTTTTTGTTGCATGTTGACCCAGTAAATTCTCTTCTGACTTTCCTGTTCTGTTCTTTTTTTAATATATCATTGTATGAACCTTTTATTATTTTTTTTTTCTAGTATATCGACCGCCCCTTCCCCCTCCCTTCTTCTTCTTCTTCTTCTTCTTCTTCTTCTTTCCGCAAATCTTCTCTAATAGCAATCCAACCTGTGCCACTGGCAGGCTCTTTATCAGTTACTGTAATACTATAATGTATTTTATTTGTAATTCAACCCTTGCCGCTTTGTTTTGCACCTATGCAGTGATGACTCTGAGAGACTTTGTCTTGCCCGTGTGAGTGTTTGTACAGTATGTGATGTAGAAGCAGCGGACCTGTGTTGTTCTGTCATGTTCACTCTTTTCCTTTTCTCTGTGTGTTCGTTGCCTTACCCTTGTCTTTTGCTGTGATGTTGTAGAGCTTGGGACTTATGGGAAACTAAAATATTATCACTCAATGACTGAGGAAGGTAAGCCTGAAAGTTTTCACTTAATTCTTTGAGTCAGCTTCTGTCATCCCTCTTGGTTTTTCTCCATCTTAATCATGACACGGCACCTCCAACCCCATTTTTTTTGTTTGCTTGCGACATACAGTTTGTCGTTTTTTTAAGTTCGACAACCTCTCTGAGATTTCACTGACATAAGTGCAAATCATGGTAGCCATGCCATATTTTTTATTTTTTTACTTTTTATTTTCATTATTATTTTTGGCTTATTTTTTGTATTTCTCCCAAGAGAATATGTACATACATATTGTGTGTTACTGTGTTAAGTGATTCTATGGATTTATATTCTATTCATGAACAAAATATTTTAAAGGAAATTGCTGTATTTGATTTTGTGAGGAAGCTGTTTCTTCTTTTGGATTTTTTTTGTCAGAGTTGAACACATTTATTACTATTCAAGCAGGTAAAACCACACATGCACATACATTTCCTGAAAACACGAGGCACAAGGCTTTTCTTTTTCTTTTCTTTGTTTCTTTGGCCCCATCTGCATCGCTGAGAAACACATCATCCATGCCTCAGTGCTCACTTGGAGGTTCCACTTGCACCAGCAGCGGGTGCACACATGTAAGACGTACATTGCTGAATTTGGCAAACTGGAGTGACTCATCCACCCAGTGGTTGTGTAACAGGCGGCGCTGAGAGGGGAAATGAGTGGCTGTGTAAGGACGGCGAAGGAAAGGCTGGACTTGGTTATTCCTAAAGACTCTGCAATACTTCATCATTATGCAAATGAAACTGTCATGTTTCTATCTTATTTGCCCTTAGAGCTAAAGCAATTAAATATATTTTTGACATCGGAGTATAAATGATTATGCCATAGAAATGTCTCATTTCTGTGAAGAGAGACTGTTAAGTTTGCTGTGACTTGAAAGCTACAGTGAAAGGTAACCAAGGCTAACCTTAGTCAAAGCTAAAGCTAAATGTACTTGTTATTTTTTCCTGGCTGTAGTCTGTATACATGAAAAATATCTATTTTGATGAATTGACTTCTTGGTAATTCAGTTAATTAGTTACTCCAAGTTATTCCACATCACTAAACAAGGCTAGATCCAGACATTATGGAGAACCCCCCCCCCAGCTAAACCTGCTAAAGCCAACTAGCTTAGCAGATCTCAGCATTTGACTGTAGTGGAATTCAAGCAATTGGAAATTTCAGTATAATATAGCTACTTTTTAAAATCACATATCTAATTGTATTAGTAGTAATTGAATTATTTAGTTAATTTATTATGAATGGATGGATACCTGCAGGTATCTGCATTTACAGTAGAGACTACCCTGTACAATTTATATTACCGGAAAATGATGCTGCCTGAAAACTTTAAACCTTCCCAACTTCGCGGCTTCTGTAGTCACTGCTGAAATATGTTAGTACTGGTACTGAAACTTAATACCAGAGTTTTCTTCAACATTCAAGAATTCCTCGGAAATTCATGAAAAAGCCCAGCCCTCATACCTGTATTCACAGGCAGAGCTAAAGATCTCCCACCCACATCTGTATAAACAAACCCACTCAAATGCATCGTCACTGCGGTACATGGCCCACTATCAAAGACCGACTAAGGTGAGTGATGTCAAGGCAGAAGACTGTGTGATTTCACGTCCTGTGGAAATATGTGTGCGTGTGTCTTTGTGTGCATGTGTGTGTCTGAAAGGGAGCGAGGCAGGGAGGGGGCTGTGTGTTACCAAACGACGAAAAGACAAAGTGAGAGAGAAATGGTGTTTGAAAAGACAGATGAGTGAGAAAAACAGGAGCGATGGAGAAATGTAGAGTGAGAGAGGAGACGGGAGAAAGGCCGGCGGTGACTTAGGGTGGTTAATGATTTTTGCCAGAAGGTCACAGACAGTGTTGACATGGTCGGGTGGAGGATGTATCGACGCGTCACTGTGTCAAGCACTGACAAATCAGTCATGCTCTCTTAAAATGAAAGAAAAAAATATTTCACATTGATCACAATGGGCTGATTGGGAGTTGGTAGGACACGCATGCAAAAAAACTGACACGCACAGGAAGTCAGTGAAATAAAATATGGACACGTGACACGCAGGAGGTTTTACACCAAAACAGCAGGAGACATGAGAAATAATCATCAAATATTAACATCTCATTTGTTACATTGGGAACAGAAAATCAGGATTTTTGTGCATTTGCTGTCCTATTTCTTCTACTGTTGTCCGTGCGTTTGTCGCTGGGGGTGTTTCAGTCATTACAACATGGGTGAGCCATCATTTCGTAATGTCAAAAGGGGACGCAGCTTATGCAAGCCACAAGGTCATGTTGTTCAATTGACTCTATTGCGTCACACAGCGTCATCTTTCCAGTGTTATTGAATCAATACATGTTATCAGCAGCAATATATTTATCAACACCAATGATTTAAAATTATTGATTTAATTCTAGCAGATGTCTCTTGCATGCCACAATATTTCTCTGTTTCTGAGCCTAAATCAAGAGGCACTCCAATACAAGTAACGTTAAGATAAAAGTATAATAATGATCAAATATGTGACTTTTGATGTGCTGTGATGCTGTCCCCAGCTAAACCTTTGGTTGCTTTTAGTTCCCAGCTAGCCTCTGACATCTCTTGTGAGTTTCTGATCTGTGAAGTGAACAGGAGTGAATCTGACCTCCAGAATATCTTCACAAGAGATTCTCCCCCTGCTGGCTTTGCCTCCACCAAGGACCCAGGACATTGCACGATCATCAGTATATGATATGCGATGTCATATTGACTCTCGATGTTGTTTAAACGGCACTTTTGTGTAAAGCCACCGCCCTGTATTCTCTGTGCTTTTGAAATGTGACCTGTCTGGGGTCAAAGGTGACAACGAAGGAGCTCTGACTGGGAGGAGGACGAGAGGTTTTGAAGACGCTGCGGCATGCAGCTCTCTGCTCTACGTTTAACCCCGATGGCCATTCTGTTGCAGGTAAATTTCGAGAGAAGGCATCTATCCTTCACAAGATCGCTAAAAAGAAATGCCAAGTGGAGGACAGTGAGAAGGCCAATGGAGTAGCAAGTCGTTCAGGTAAAAAGCTCTGTCATGTTCCTGGGATATTAAAGTTTTAATATGTAACATTTCTGCACTAAAATGTCTAAAAGCGACTCGACCTACCAGAACCTTTTAAAGGTCAGCCACCAACATATTATATCATTCTGGTTAAAAACTGAAGTGTAGAAACTTCACGTCTCTATGCTAAGCTAAGCTAACCAGCTGCAGGCTGTATCTTCAATTTCACTGTACAATCTATAAAGGGAAAATCCATTTATTGAGCAATATTCATCGCCTTGAATGCGATCCTTTTATATTTGCTATTTACGTTTTCATGGATTTTCTTTTGTTATATTTTATTTGACTTTGTATATTTAATAGTTATTGTTTTTCTTTAATGGATACTTTATATTGCTTCGTATATTTTCATACTTTATTTAATTTTATATGACTTTTAATATTTACTTTTGACTGTTTTTCTTTCATGGAGCCTCCCTGCAAAAGTGTTTCACACGATTGTACTTGTATAAGTGACAAGAGACATCTTGAATCTTGATTAAGGGTATTTCCCAAAATGTCAAACTATTAATTATTATTAGCTGATTATTCACAAAGATCACTTTGCTGTTGCTAAACCTTATGAATAAGCGTAACATTCCTTGTATTACTCATCAGGATTGCCCACTGAAACAGTTAATGAGCATCACATCCGATGTTAAACAAGCATGACATTATCAAGAACTGCCAAATTGATTGCAAGTGTTGTCTTCAAGCAGTATTTAAATCAATCACAGTCACTGCCAAGTGTAATTTATGTGTTTTTCACTTCAAAGAGCATTGGACCAAAGGATAAACAGGCGGCCAGAGGAAGCACTTTGAAGGCCACAGTGTAGTCAGAGAGGCAGCATCACAGCACCGCATAGATGTTTATCAACAAGGCCAAATTATGCTAACAGCGCCGCATTAACATATTACCATCTTAATCAAAATGCATGACTGGTAGTCGTCACAGCATACTTTACTTCTCAGGCCTCACGTAATCCACATTGGTGTCTGCAGTCAAAGGTTTACTGTCAGTGCAGTTCGATGCGTGGGATTAGACTAATATCTCATCTTCATCTGTAATCTCCCCGCATCTAAACTCGGGAGCGATGTCCCGTGTTGGACAACAGCGGTATCAAGTCACATTATCTACCTGAGATTTCTTCTAATTGTGTCACAACCACACTTGGATTAAAGTTATTTTCACAGCAATTACAGTTTGGTCATGTGATAGCACAGCTTTTGGCTCTTTGTATTTTAATAAAAGGGCAGTTAAGTAGTCAAACCAGCAGGACGTGAAGAGGGAGACGGACGGTACGAACGTCCTCAGACAGGCACATACGTGTTCAGACACATTTTTTAAGTTGAATTTCCTACAATAAGATATTAATATTTCCTCTAAATGCTCCTCACTTTAATTATTCTTTGAACTTCCCGCAGATAAGAACCTTCCCAACAGCTCCAGCGTGGAAGTGGAAGTGACACCTCCGATGAACGGCACAGCGGGTCAAGAGGGGGAGACGGTAAGAAATGACACGCATGAACACGAACAACCACCGAGGAAGAAACTCCGGTGGTGCCCTCCCAAATATCCCTTATCCAACTCACCGGGGCGTGTTACGAGAAGGCAGATATCACAGTTAGGGAGACATTTGTGGATATTCTTTACCTCTCATCCGTTCCACATCGAGTGTGATTGATACAAAGGTTGCATTGACTATAGCACAGGTCACTACTGCTGATCATTTCCCAGCATGCACTTGGAGCGAGTTCCTCCATCTCCAGCCAGACCTGCCAAAGACTTGCCTACTTCCACTGAGTTCTGTAATCACACTCCTCACTCACCTGCTGCTGCCCGCCGCTGGGTGCTCCAAATGAACACACTCGCGCACACACGCACGCAGTCTTTGACATACGGCCAGGCACAGAGAGCCTCAGAATGTCACCTGCAGGAGTGGCGCTGGCATGAGCGATGATGGTGAGACGCAGCGACCCGCCGGGCCAGCAGACGGTCCTGGGGAAAATGGGCAGCGATTCAAAGTGGCCCAGTGAGAGGGCAGCAGGCAGAGGAGACGGCCGTGTCGGTCATCCTGCTGGATTCTCACTCGTTTTATCGCCGAGCGAGAAATTGCCTTTTCAACTTGAAATATTTAGTTTCAGATGAATCTTTTTCTTCAAGCTGCAAACTTGTGATTTGCTGTTGATTTTGACTGCGTTTCATAAGTCGTTCAACTTGCCCTCGTTGACTTGGGCTCGCGAACGTCTTCCCTTTGTCTGAGAAGCTGAAGTGAAATCGAGACTGAGGGAGCGAGTGAACAATGACTGTCACTCCAAACAAGTATTTCACCCACAATGCATTGCAGTTATGCATTTGGTACAAGAAAATGCATCCATGGTTCGGTGGCTGTAATGTAGCCTACGGTCGTTTGTAGAAAGAGAAGAAGATGAATAAATAAATAAAATTAATAAAATAACTAAAATAAATAAATAAAATGTAATTCACTATCTGAAATGCTTTTGTAATTTTCTAATATATCTTACATGTGTATAGATTTACTTGCATAGTTATCAGATAGTTACTTAACAAAATCTCAATGATATCTTGATATTTTAGTGAATGCCATTGCATATATAATAATTACGTGTCATACTGTTCAGCTTGTGTGATGTCTTTAGTCCCAACATTATCTGTAAACACAGAACTTGAGTTTTACACAGAACTTGAAAGTTTACCTCATTTTAACCTACTACACCGCTAGTTTTTCTTTTTATTACTTTTCCGACAGACTTTGTATTGCAAGGATTTGTGAAAGGCTTTGCAAAGAACCTGTAATGTGACCAGTAGCTTTACATTCAAAGGTCTCCAGTGAACTATTGGGGTTTTAATCTTGCACAATCCCTCCTTGAATAAAAGCCCAGTCTTTGAAAAACACTGCTTTTAGTATACAGAGTTGAACTGAAATAAAAAAAAGATCTTTCTGCACCTAAAGAACTGATACTGGCGCACCTTGTATTTATAGACTACTGTATCTTACCTCTGAGGTATGCTGTATTTATAGACTGCTGTGGAAGCATATAGGTGGCTCTCAGAATAGACTGCACAAGAAACTGTCGCAACACGACCGTGTGTATTGATCTACTGCAGCGAGTTGTTCTCACATTGATCTCTCACTCTTTCAGTAATAATAGTCTTTACAGATAAAACTGTCATCACTGACCTGAAGCTGAAAATACTTGTGCCTATAATAAGAAAAATGTTAGACTCGCCGCAAAACTTATCATCTTTAGGTGAATGCAGAAACGCTGATGTATGGATAAAGAACACTGCAGGTGGGGATTCACAGAATTTGGGAGATCTGGACGCTTCTTGGCAAAATTCTCACATGCTGCTATTTTTAGAGGTGTGTCCCACAGTGCACCTGTCTGTCAGCCAGGAAGTCGCTGGAAGCAGCTCACACCTTCATACTAATTGTCCAATTCCACCTGGATGCCTTGGCAACCAAGATTGGGGAATAAGGTCAAATTAAAATCAGCAGCAGACTTCTAGAACAATGTTGACTCCCTCCTTTGAGAGCTGTGCTGACAGAAAGGATCATTTACTGTAATATTTCCAAAATAAAAAAAGGGTTTATTTTTCATAAAAGCAGTATTGTATAGCATAAAGTTATCTGGTTCAAATTGTTATAACACTTCTTTCTGATGAGCACATGACTCAAAGCAAATTGCCTTTCTGTAAAAAAGAATATATATATTCAGGATTTTCTACTTTCAGCACACATTTTGAATAATTTATGAGAGCACAGAGCTCCTGTAATCACATCTTTAAATAACACACTGGCAAGATCATAACCAACATGAATTTGTGACTCATACGAGCTCCTCTATCACAACTAAAACGTTTTGAGTAAAAACACCCACTGTGTGTATCGTGTGTGTATCGTGGGTTTAAGAGAGGAAGTAACATCAGATTTGAATATCTGTTCCCTTTGCTAAATAATATGAGAATTTAATATTCAGATGGAGCCTATGTGTCAAAGTCTAAATAGCAGATGCCGATATTTACACCACGGCAGCAGTCGTACATCAATGAAGAAGTACGTTAGAGGTGGAGCATCGTTTGTCACAATGCACCTGTGCTGTGTGATTAACACGCACATATTCAGAGAGTATAGGACAAGTTTAGAAAAAGATAAAAGTCATTTCAGATAGATGCGTGTTTGGTCTGTAAAATGTCAGAAAATAGGAAAAAATGTCCATCCCAGTTTGTCAGAGTCCAAGGTGATGTCTTTAAATGTCTTGTTTCCTCAGTCCAAAAGCCAAAGACATTCACTTTAATATGATTTAAAGCAGAGGAAAGCAGGAAATCTCCATATTTGAGAGGCTGAAAACAGCCTTTTTCTGCTATTTTTGCATAAAAAATAACTTGCGTTAGATCGACTAATCGATTAGTTGGATCATCAAAGTAATGCATATGCGTCGGGGTGCCTTTTTTTTGCAGCTATTTGCTTATGTGCTTACATTTTTGTGGAATATTTCAGTTCTGGTAGTTTGTTGCTTCACGCCAGGTGCCCGCGCACACGCTTCCCTCCGGGAAGAAAAAAGAATAGCAAATGTCACGCTCCCCCTCGCAGCTCTGCGGTGCCTGGTAAAGTCAGTGCCTTTAAGCTCGAAGTTGGCAGTGTTGCTAACGGAGGCACCACAGGGCAGGAAAGGCCCCCAAGGAGCTGGCATTTGGGAACCAACTCCGAAAAGGGAGCAGCACCACCTCGATGGGGTACTTTAGCAGGAAAAGCATAAATAGACAGATGACAGACTCACAGTGTGCAGTATCGGCCTAAACGGTCACCTGCATGCTGTCAACATATCCATCAAAGAGCTGCAGGGCAAACTGCAAAATAATGCACCGCTTCCTGATGGAACATATGAAGAAGCGCTTGTTGCTGTTAGAACTTGCAAACACTGCAGTCAACACTGATTAAAAACCTCATATCTCTCGTGTATGAAAAGACGTGGATTTGGTTCAGAATTGATCTTTCTGAAGCCTCAGGTTTTTGGTTTTAGGCCTTTTAACAGACAACAATGCAGCCATCTGGATATGGAGAGGAGGAGGAATCAGAATGCTGAGCATAAGTGATGCAAGCGCTGCCTTTTGTTTGGCGGCTCTGATTACCAAGGTTACCAGGCAATACTCAACAGCAGTAGCTGTCACAGCAGGGTAAGCTCCATATGATTCATGATTCGCTCAGTAGCCATCTTTAAAGATTTCTGCTTCACTCTGCTCAGCCGATGTGATTGAAGCTGTTAAATGATTGTTTTGAGAAAATGATTCTTTACTGGGCAACATCTGTCATCTGCTGTGTGTTTTTCTGGCCAGTTTCTGTCTTTTGCTGCCTGTATTTTTTTATTTTTTACATCTTGACTAACGTCACTCTCAAAATGGCAAGAGACAAGGTCATCAGTACATCTGCATGTGTGGACCTGTTCTCCGCAGGTCCCCATGGTTCCTTAGCATCCTGTATAATTGGATACAAAGGGACCCAAGACATGTTTCCGCTTTCAGAAGGCTTTGTTGTTGTACCTTTTTAAAGTACCAGTGCCAGAGTGTTTTTGCTGCAGTAGGCACACAAGCTGAACAGAGAACACTATAAATGGAAAGATGACTGAGTTTCTTTCTTGCCAGTGCATCAGTATTTGTCATCTTCAGATTGACAGCTTATGTGAGTCTGATCTGCAGAGAGGTGACAGTCTTTGGCTCACTTGGCATTCCAGTGGCAGGTCCAATCAGACCCCGGGGGTCTGCGGGTGCAGCCAGCATCAGCAGTGATGAGCCTGTGATGACTGGAGAGGCAGAGCCCTTCAGGCTCGGTGCAATCTCCCAAATCACACTCATCAGACTCCTCTGTCTTAAGGTCACCGCAGAGCAAAGCCACGTGCACTTCCAGGTCCTGCCTTCCATTTCTGCAGACCTCTGTGCTGTCTTTTCCCTCTTGAAGTGTTTGTGATGCAGGAGTGCCAGCTCTCTGGATAGTTGCTATGGAGAGGTGTATCCCAATGAGACAAGTCATCAAGCTAAAGGACGCACTTTTTCCGACATCCCTTCAGGAACATGCAAAAAGCCTGACTCAACTCATTGTGCTGTTTGCCTCATATTTATCTGACATTTACTCCTGAATGGTGAATTAAACACCAAGTGATTACACTGTACGCTCCACAAAATAAAATGTGTTAAAATGGTAACTAACTTTAACTGGAAAGCTCAGACTGCCTCATTATTTAAATATGGAGTTATTAAATATATTTGACACTTCAGAAAGGGACTTTTGTAGTTCAAATTCTTAACAATTCCCTTCCCGTTTCCTTTCACAGTTTTTTTGTAACTCTGTCTCAGATCCACTGTGACCTCGGATCAGTTGATCTTCTACAGTCAGTTCTTCAGAACCAGTCTTGGGTACAGAAGTCCAGTTATATCACTTCACAGTCGCTCCTAATTTCTGAATGGTGTACAGTATTAAATGAGGTATAAAAGCAGTGCAATTATTTTATTATATTATTTTTATTTGATCATATGCATAAATAAAGAACTAAAGAACACGCAGCCTGGTGTCCAAAAACGTACATTTGTTTTTGACGAGTTTCTCACAAGTTTCGCTTCTAATCAAAGTCTGCAGAAGTTCAGGACTTTCACGCAGTTTGATACCAAAAGTCAACGTTCACGTATTTAAATGTAACTGGCGTAACAAACCCAACCATGATCTTTTACTTAACCAAGTAGTTTTGTTTGCGTCTTTGTTTCATTAAACTGCCACCGTCATCTGGAGACGGGGTTCAAATGTGGCAGCCCTACGTGGCATCTCAAGACCA
Organism: Bovichtus diacanthus; assembly: GCA_943590825.1. NCBI lineage: Eukaryota > Metazoa > Chordata > Actinopteri > Perciformes > Bovichtidae > Bovichtus > Bovichtus diacanthus. The sequence continues at coordinate 1,819,911 of CALSBV010010391.1, forward strand.
AAAATAAAGAAAGGTATTTGTTTTAAGGGGATAAAGTCATCCTGACAAATGTTTTGTAACCTTTATTCTGTTCTTTGTTTTCTGCTCTCAGGCTGAGGAGGAGGAGGAGGACGACCAGCCTCTGAGCCTGTCCTGGCCCGAGTCCAAACGCAAGCGCCTCACATACCTCTTAATCATACCCATCGTCCTCCCTCTGTGGCTAACGCTGCCTGACGTCAGGAAGCCGGTGTGTGAGAGGGCGTTCTGCTTCTCAAAACATTTGAAACAAGAGTCATCAGATTTGGAGGGATGCGCGTGAAGTCCTGACTTGTGTGTTTGTTGCTCTCTTCTTTCAGACATCCAAGAAGTTCTTTCCCCTCACCTTCCTGGGGGCCATCTGCTGGATTGCAGGCTTCTCCTATCTAATGGTGTGGTGGGCTCACCAGGTACACGATTCCCAAAGACGTGCTCACTCCCTCGGATATGGCGTTGTTAAAAGAAAGATTGGGTTTTATGTGATCATGGCAGCAGTCCCAGAACATTGTAAAATCATAAGCATAACATAATCCCTGTCAAAAAACAAAGGAAGAGGCCGTCGTCCTGACTCTCCATCCTTGACATTTAAAATGAAACCATATTCTATAATCCAGCTAAATAAATAATTCCGGCTGTTTTATTTCAAATAAAGTCGTTGTATCACCTCCATCAGCTCCTCAGCATCACGAGGAAAATAAAAATAGCTCGAACAAAATATTAGGTTTCATTTACCACAAGGCTTAATTTCCTTTTTTTCTTTTGCAGGTTGGAGAGACCATCGGGATTACAGAGGAGATTATGGGCCTGACTATATTAGCAGCTGGAACCTCCATCCCTGACCTCATCACCAGTGTTATTGTGGCACGCAAGGGGCTGGGTGACATGGCTGTGTCCAGCTCCGTAGGCTCCAACATCTTTGACATCACTGTTGGGTACGCCGCCCGAGCATGATTTGAGTCTGTGCAGGGTTTGCTGTTTTTATATATATATAGGAAAAAAATGGAAAAAATTTATATAATATATATATATATATATATTATATATATATAATTGTGATATAACGACAGTGGCTACATGCATAACTCCTCAGTACACAACTATAAATCCTTAAATCCCTGCAGCAAGGTGAGAAATGAAACTTTCGGTCATCAGGTTTTGGAGTTAGAGATTTATTTTTGTCACATTGAGTGTCATATTATTTATGGGCACATTATGTTATGCTCTGCTGAGTGTGAGCAACCTGATAACAGCAAAGCAAGTCTTGTTTATAATAATTATTAATAATTATTGCTGTCTTCTTAAGGCATATTTGTTAGCCAGGATATCATTTTCAACTTGGTTTGACCCAAAAAATGACATGAAGCATAATTAAATGTGTTTGTCTTCGCAGACTGCCGTTCCCCTGGCTCATGTGGTCCTTTTTCAGCGGCATGGAACCGGTGCAAGTCAGCTCCAATGGCCTCTTCTGTGCCATCGTGCTCCTCTTCATCATGCTCCTCTTCGTCATCATCTCCATCGCCGCGTGCAAGTGGCGCATGAGCAAGCTGCTCGGCTTCATCATGTTCATGCTGTATTTCGTCTTCCTGGTGCTCAGCGTCATGCTGGAGGACAAGGTCCTCACCTGTCCGGTGTCCATCTGAGGACCCTCGAGGAGCCACTTCCTCTCCCTCGTCACCGCCACAACCACCGCCGACACAACCATCCTTCATGTCTGCCATCGCTCTCACCCTTGTGATCCTTTACCCCAGGAATAAAAGAAGAAGAAGAAGGAGGAGGACTGGACAAGAGAATAATATAAAAATCTGAAAAAAAACAAAAAAAAAAAACTGTTTTCAGAAAGCAGGTGGTGGCGGGGAGGGGTTAAACCAACAAGGGCACAAGACTTTGGCTTGGCTGGTTTAGCATAGGCCTGACCTGAGTGGATTTTTATTTTGTATTATTATTTAATTGGCAGGTGGGGGGTTATGGGTGTATCAGCCAAATATAGACGCATTATGCATGCCATTAGTGTCGCTAGACGAGCTGGAATCAAGACCACGCCTGGTAGGTTGGGGAGAATGACCTCCTGTGAACTTTTGGGGGGGGGGAGATACGCTGTATAAAACTCTTAATACTAAATGCAGTAGCTGAGCTGAAATCGTGAGCATGATTGACCACACTCCACAGACTAAGACTGTCGCCAACCGTGTTTGCAGAGGAAAGGGCAGCCTGTGTGGGTGAAACGCCTGCACCTGAGCAACAAGGGATGAAACACTCTTGCCGTGCAGACGAACTTCTTCTTTGTTATTTCTTCTTTGCAAATTCATCATGCGCTCAGTCTGAATGCCGAGTTTAAGCTTCCCCTCTCCCCGGCCGGATGTCATTCTTCACCACTGAATGTCTCTTCAGAGGATTCTTCTTTTTCTTTTTTTTTTTGGATTCATTTTCATGAAATATCTAGAAGTAGCATTAGGTGTACTGTAGCAGTATTAGTTCATGTAGAGCCATCTCCACAGTCTGCTCCTCTTTTTGTTCTTTTGCCACTGAACACACGTTCTGATTGTACAGAACTTTTCATGCTTCACACGCACCGACTGACAAAGGCAAGAAAAAAAAATTGAATTGTTTAGCCTCTCAAAATATATGCTAGCCTTCAATATCTTTCACTGGTTGAAAAAAAAAAAGGCATGAGTACTTTAGGCTCATTAAAGTTCCGTAATGAAGTCAATGTCAAAATAATACATTTGAAAAAAAGTTAACAGTGTTTAAGCGTCATGGTTGATTTAGATTAGTCAATGTGTAGTGCTTTGTTCACAGTAGAACTGGGCTCAACTCACCGGCTAGTCAAGCTCCTGGGGTCGTAGTTTCAAGGAGTCAACTGCATGTTAAAATAGACACTTGGAGGTGAATTTAACATTTAAGAAGTTGTATACCAAAATGTATACCTTTTCCAACATGTTTCAAGACTTCTTAATGCAAACCAGTGCTCAGTCTCTATGTAGAAAGTGTCAACATGTATGGTCAATGATATCTATCAAACTTGTGCAATTTCTTTTCTAATCAAAGGTGCTTTTGTGTGCATGTGTGCAACCTGCATTTAAAGTCATCACACAATGACCATTCCTTATATTTATCTATGACTAGAGGTTATACTACCAGTATTTTGCAACTAACTGCAAAGAAAAAAAATACACCAAACTGTGTTTTATACTGGAAATAGAAATAATAATCACAATCTCTCCTTAAGCTACATAGAATGTGGAAATCACAAATTTAACAGCAATATACCGTGTGTGTGTGTGTGTGCGTGTGTGTGTGTGTGTGTGTGTGTGTGTGTGTGTGTGTGTTGTTGAGAATCACCCCCCCCCCCCCTGCGTCTGTCCCTCGCTGTCCTTCCTGTCCGACCATTTCTCCTTAAACTGACCCCTTCCTGTTAGAGCTGGCCAGAAACACCCTCTTTACCTCAACACAGCCTCTGTACAGCAGCGTAGTAACTGTAAAATAATAGTAAATAGATTCTCTGAATGTGTGAGGGAAAATGCATGCGAGGAATTTGGGCTGGTTACCCACTGACTGTACAGCTGAGCTTAGACCAACGATATAATGTTCACTTTTATGCATCCATTCAGAAAGAAACACCAAGAATTTATTGGTTTACTTTGTAAATATACACAGAACCACACATGTATTTAATTTATTTTCCTTTTTTTCTAATAGTGGATGGACAAGGACAATGATAGGGCCCTTTAGTATCTTAGTATTATTGAGCGAAAATACTCAACATCTCATTAGCATACTTTACACTGTAAACATGCCTGTTCAGGTTAGAAAGAAGAGCTTCAAATCCTCAAATTCAACAACAGTAGGACTTAGCGATGCTGCCACTATGTTTTCTGACATTTGGCAAAGATTGCAAATGGTAAAAGAAAACTACGATCCCTGCAAACTCGTATGTTAAACTGATTCGTGTCTGTGCTCTTGTATCTCCTTGAACATTTCCCCGACCCAGACTCAGAGTCACTTTAAGGCCTCGATGATGACTCACGTTCTTTGTGAACTTCTCCTGCACACATGTGCCAATAAACTCTCAGAGCGCTAACATGATCACGCCTCACCTCTACTTTCTACTCCAGAGTTCGACTTCTTTGGGAAACGTACTTTGTTTTGCTTTCTTGCAGAGAGTTAGATGAGAAGATGGACGCCACTTTCATACAAAGCACCCAAAGGTAACAAAATCCACCTCCAAGCACCTCTAAAGCTTCCCAACTAACACGTCATATTTCCTTTGTTTAGTCCTTTCCAAAAACAAAGGGTAAAAACGTCATTGTGTGGTTTTTCATGGGGTTATGTGCAGGCCAAGCTAGCCGTTTCCCCCCGTTTCCAGTCTTTGTGCTAAGCTAAGCTAACAGTCATCAGGTATCGATCTTATTGTCTCACTCTGCAAGAAAGCTGATTCGCGTATTTCCCAAAGTTGTATTGCTTTAACAGGTCAAGAGGTCATTTGGTACCACGACGCTTACATGTGCACACTGTACCTGTGCACTTCCATTACGAAAACCGAAAACAACCTTTTTTTTTCACCAAAGTTCCCATAGTGTTTTCATGTGAGAGCATGAATATGTGAGAGGAAAAACTAAAAGAAAAAACTCAAAAGGCAAAGCAGTTTAGCATTTGAGTTTTGTATTGATTGTGGTTTGCCAGGGTAAGCGACGTGAACGTTGACCACTCATAAACATTCTTGTACTGTAAATGTTTTATTTTCTTGGTGTTAATGTAAGATTTATTTAAGGTGTACATATATACAGATACAAATTAACCATATAATCTATATGTGTAAAAGAAATATGTCTCTTTATGTAAAAACACAAAGTATATAATAAAACAAATAAAGATGATAATTCAAATATGCAACAATGTATTCGCTGGTTTTACATTACTGTCAGTACTTACAGTGCTTATTAAATATCTGGTAGCGCTTTTATTTAGCATCTATAAGTAATGAGTGGTTTATAAGACATAGTGGAGCTGTCAACAAATATAACTCGTCATTTCTTCCTTTGTGTAATTTTCATGATTACGGCTATTTCATTCTGTGTAAATCACCCACATGTGATAAACATGTTTTACAGCAGGAGTTATATTCCTACAAGCGCTTCCTTAAACCAGCTTACAACCACATCATAACTTATAAACGCTAAAAGGAGAACAGTGTAAGTAAATAACACTTAAAGTAAACTTATGGAACGTTTGTGAGCTCATCTCACTAAGTGTTGAGGTGCATAAACAAGTTCAAACCTTCAGTTTAGAGACTTCCTATAAGGCTTTTACATGTTTATTTAAATTAAAGGGGCACTCCACTATTTTCCCCTATGAAGTTGAGTTTACTTGTCCTGGTTAGTACTACTCAGTTGTATAATGACTTCTGTGGCTCTGGAGGGAGCTTTACAAAGTTTGAAAACAATATTTTTTGGATATCTGAAGATATCGGCTTGGACTTGAGACTTGAGGGTGTGAAAGAGATGCTTTAGGAAACAGTGCTTCGAGCACATTGTTCTGATTGCCAGGAGTGACTCAGAATACGGTGCATATTAGATTAAAAGATAAGATCCCTACAGCACATAAACCCACACAGTTTGGATGATTTTGAGCATCTTTTAAAACACGTGCAAAAACGTGTCTTGGAATGCACACCAGGCCTATACAGTTCTTACGTAATTTTCCATAAGAAAGACACTAAACACTTCCTGCAGATGTCAAATGAATACACCTCATTGTTAGTCAACCTGCAAGCTTCTTTGACTTCTCCATTGTCTGCCATCAATTGTGTAAGAACACTTCTACTGAGAAGCTTTCCCCAAACTCAGCTGCAATGGAAAACAGGATTTTCAGCCTCAATTTTTGTACACAGGTAGCCTCAAAGAGCAGTCAGCAGTGTAAAATAGAAGAGAAACACCTTCATATAAGGGCAGTGATTTGCCTTTCTTCACTTCCTGCATGTATGAGGTCTAGTTGTGGATTAGGGCGCCCTCCTGTGATCAAACCCTGACACTTCAATGTAACTACAATAATGACGCAATCATCACTTTGATAAGATGGAACTTACTTGTTGTGCAACAGTTGAAATACACAGTAGGAGACAGTATAAGATGCAAACATTTACAAAAATTTACAAATAGTGCAAAACAGATTCAATCCTCTCACCTCAATTGTCCTCCAGCAGTTTTAAAGGTTTCTACTGAATAATATCGTTGATATCTCCTCGTAAAACTGGGAACAATTAGAATTTCTGAACTTGATGAGACATGCATGACGTTTTACAAAGCAGGTTAGAAAAGTTCTGATGACGCATGACAACGCACTGTTTGTGGTTTTCAGGGTCACAATTCCTACGTAGCGATAGTTTTGTGCTAACTCAACTAGGACTTGTCATCGTGTTTGTTTTTCTTTCTCCGGAATTGATCTTTCCCTGAAACTGCATGTGAAACGTCCATTTTGTGTTCTTTTCCATTTGAACTGCGAAGATAGGCGGACCAATGTGAGTTTATAAAAAAGACACATGTGCTGACAACTCAACACGAGGCTCGAGCAACAGAACAACAGTACGACGTTGATCTGGATGGGAAAACACAAAGTTCACCATGATTGTGTGAGTCTCCTCTTCGGCCAAATCACAATTTAATACTTCAAAGATCGCATCATATACAGTTCTTGAAAATTAAATCAATGAGCAGATACAAATTATTTAAGTTAAATTGATGATCTATTTTTATTATTTTAAATTTACTTTAAAAAAATACCCTTTTTATTTATCCTTAATTTAACTTTTATGCTTTAAATCTCAGACAAAATTCTTCAGCTTCATTTAAATTTTTTTTTGCTTTCTCCCCTTCAAAATAAGTTTCCAATCTTAACGGGATTTACCTGGTTAACTAAAATGTAAACAAGTATATAATAATATCATACACTTTTTATACTCTTACATACAGTGTTCCCAGAATTGAGTTGTACATTATTCAGTGCATTTACTACTGTAACACTACTACTGAGACACTTGCATGAAGTACATGAGGTCAATCCAGGTGAATTTGTTTATTGTGCAACTTGATGTCAGGATGATGTTCATATTATTTTGCAACACTGAGAATATAAGACTGTAGCTTTCTGGAACTGGAAGCTAAATCACTTCTTACAATCAGGTGACTTCAAGCTGATTCACCAAATTGGCTGCAAAAACCAAAGTGCGTGAGTCAAGCGCAGTACTGGCAGAGTGTGTGGGGATTTTCCCTCTTCCAGCTAACATTTGACGGCAAATCGACTCACTTTCTGAGGCATTTGCCAGAAGATAATAAACTCCACATGCTTCTGAGGGCAAAGTTAGTAGCACTGAGGGCGGCTTGTTCGGCGAGTCAGCTTACTAACGGGCAGATTTTGCTCAGTGACTTCATCTGCTCGCTCTTACAGGGTGTGCTTGCATTTGACTCAACAAAAAACATCTCAGTGGAGGCTCCAGGCCAAATCCTTACACACTCACCTGATCCTGTTACAAGCTTGTCTCAGGCGGTTTAAAATATCTCAGACACAGCGGGAGAGTCATCCCCAAAAGTTGCCTGTTTGGCTGTTTTCGGGGTTCATGTGGAGAGTTATTGTTGTGACTGTGGCCTCCGTGGACTTGAGGCCACAGATGACTCACAGGAGGGTCTGTGTTGATCTGAATTGTGACTGCTGCACATGTGGCTCTGTGATTCAGCTGGAGAAGCGTCTCACACAGAGAAAATGATGGACAATAATAGCCATATGCATTGATATGTCATTATGGCATTTTAAACTGAGCCAGGAACAGTGGACACCAAATAAGGAGAAAGTAAATATGTCAAAATAAACATTCTGCGATGGCAGCGCCGTGTTATAAAACCATCCTGCTTTCTTGCTCACAGTTTGTGGAGAGGCGAGTCTTCACCCTAATGGGTCTACCTGTTTCAATAAATGCCAAATTAAAATTATTCACAGTGATTATAACCTACAATTTCTATTTACAACACTGTAACCATGATAAATAAATGCTCACTGTACGTAATGGAAACGTTAACCCTGTCAGGTCCTTTTTACTTTTACGTATTTGCTCTGTGGGAGTTGACAGGCGTGGACGGTGTCCACACCTTTAGGAAGTGAGTCATTGATGCCAAAGGTGCTAAAGTCAACTTTAGGATTGTCAAATTGTTTGAAAAGAAAAAATGATGTCTTGTTCATCAGCTTAGATTTCTGCACTTAATATCTACTCACACGGAAAATTTGATATGTGGACTTAAAATGTTTAATTAAGGGAAGAAATGTGTCATCAGTGATGTTCAGCTTCATATCTATGAAGTCCAGATTACATTTGAATTTAGAAGGAAAAATTAAGCTGGATATTTCATTCAGTAAAAAAAACAATACAACAAAGTAAAAATACTCCCTTACAAGTAAATGTCCTGCATTCAAAATATTATTTTAGTTCAAAAGTATTAGCAGTAAAATGTACTTAAAGCATCATAAGTAGAAAAATGGCTTCAAATATTATAAATACATTATTTTTTTAGATTGTCGATACATCAATGTCTAAAAGTCCACTAAATATATATTTTTTAAATCATCTCAAAAGTTATAAGATGTTTAATGAGGAAGGAAATAAAACAATTATGATACACACGCTTGCATTCCTTTTCTAACATTTATCCTTTCTTTGTTTCTTTTGTTTTGGATAATCTTACCTATTTGAGCCTCAAACTTGAATTAAATCACGTGAGAAGTTTATTGGGGAAAAGTGTCTGCTAATGACTAAAATCTTGATCTGAAAAGTAACAGTAACTGATTGATTGATTGATTTTACATAAAAGACAAACAATCCAAAGAAGGACATTAACACTTATTTCCAACATGGAAAACAGAACATGCACAGAATCCCTGAACCAACAGGCAACACAACCAGGGACGTCCTGCAAAGGAAAAAACACAGAAAGTTACTTCAAAAGCCTGTAATCAAGGTGCTCTGTGGTCGGGAACACTAAAGTCCAAAAAAGAAGAAAGGTCCAATAAGGGACTCTTCTGGCAAACATTAAACAAGCCTTTAATCAGATGGCTATTTCTAGAAACTTGCTTGTATATGTTAAAATAGAGGTAAAATAGACCACCACAAATCAGCATCACAAACAGCCTCTTCACACCCTGACGAAGGCCGCGTGGGTTTTTAATGAATAAAGATATAACGTCATATTTTAATTGGTCATCTTACCCCAGGGATTAACCTGTACCTGACCTTAAACAAATGTCTCAATGTAGGGGAATAAAAAGTAGGGGAATAAAAAGTAGGGGATGTATGCAATATTTCTTCTCTCAAATGTAGTAAAGTAAAATTCTAAAGTAACTTAAAATGGAAATACTCAAGTAAAGGACCTCAAAATTGTGCTTAAGCACAATGATTAATCTACTTAGTTACTTTCCATCTCTCTCTCTGCTGACCGGTGTGTGTTTGTCATCTGAACGTTGTGTACTACAGCCGTAATTCAGAGTTAATCTTTAGGGGGTTATAAATGACTGTACATCTGCTAAACTCCACTCGCTCTGTTTGCATGCCAGAGGGCCATAAAGAGGTCTCACTCTCACACAAAGATGTTTCCTGTCCTGGACATTCACCACTTTCTGGTCTAGACAGCTTTTGAATCATTCTGTGTGATTCATTAATGAGCCGGATTCTGCAGTCATGGTTTGTTTGATTGTGTGTGTGTGTGTGTGTGTGTGTCTGTGTGGATCAGCTCCCCAGGGACCGTCTGGTCTCTCTGGACAGAGGCTCTGGGTCTTGACACATTTGAAAAGTAATTTGAGAAAACAAAAATGAGTTCTCAAAGTAGGTTGTGTGTTTTCAGTAAAGGCCTGACAGTATGTTCCAGGTCCCTGAACTACAGGCTATTTTTACATTTTACAAACGTATTAAATATTTTACTGCAGAATGACTTTTTGGATTTTGGGAATTCATGAGACCAAACATGTTTGGACGGAGTTCTCTCCTCGGGAGGGTGTCCCCCTACCAATTTTGTCCAATTGGATTCCTCGTCAGCGCCCAAAGGTGCAGGAAACCACGCCAGAGCTGCCCAGCCGCCAACCCCGAACACACCTACTGCTGTGCAGCGAAAGTCATCCGCTGCACATGCCGGCTGCCTGCTCCAGCAGTGGGCGGCGGAGGGCAGACTTATCTCCTCCAGCCTCAGCCTACGGTACTTTACTCTGCTGGCGCCGGATGCCAGGGCACATGGATCCGGGACAAAGAGCGAGGAGAGCTAACCCTTTGAGTCCCAGTTTGACACACCAACAGGTAGGTGTGAGGATAAAGGAGACAGGCCTCACCGTATTAACATCCACTGAATCATGTGTTGCACTGTGGCCGTCGTGTGACGTGGAACCCTCTTTGGGAGTTTTCGTAGTTGGAAGTTTTAGTGAAGTTTATTGCGCGTTATTGTAAATACTTTATCTGAATATCATGTTTTTGGTTGAATATTTAAGGCTGGTTAAACGTGGCTCTGTTTGGCTCGTTGCTTCACAAGTCCAACATGTCTTCAGTGCAATTATCAGCAATATGTTGATGCGTCATGCACGCGCTCCTGAATGGACTGCACCATCCACCCTGTGTGAGCCAAACATGGGTCCAGGAAGGAAGGCAAGATGTTGGCATAGCTGCTGAGTTGAAGGACCTGCTATGCCATCACATTGCCATCTTTCTCTGCCCTTTGCAGCAATAACACTGGATTTGTACCTGTTTACAATAAGACATCTTCCAGAAAGTCTGTTGTCTCGTGCTCTTTGTAGTGGTTTCATTTGTGCTTAAATTGTGACCTTTTTGAATCATGTGCTTAAATGATAAGTGTAATAAACTGGCTACAATATGACTTACTGTAATACAGAATTATGAGCAATATTTTCGATAGTTAAAAACACTTTTATAATTTAAATTAATCTTCCTGTGTGTGGGGAAAATGTGTTTGGTTTTTTTGTAACTTGAGTATTACAGTTACAGTTAACTAATTACGACAACATTTAAAAAAGGTAATTAGCCCCAACAAATGCATTGTTTACTGTGTGTGTGTGTGTGTGTGTGTGTGTGTGTGTGTGTGAGTGTTCCTTTTTCATGTTTTCTCATATGTTTTGGCACTGAATTTACAGAATTGTCTATTATCTCAGACAAAATGTGTTTAATGCATGCGTACAGCTTTCTTTTATATTGCCCAGCCATACTTTCTTACATATGTTGCTATTACGATAATGATAACAAAATAAGGCAAAAATGACAATTTAAGAAGGCTGCAAATTTTTTCTTCTACTTACTGTATTTAATTTGTATTTTATATTTATATTATATAGTATTTATATTTGTATTTAACTGTATTTAATTTTTTATATTTAGATTTATTTACTCTGCACTGTATATCAGAGAGAAATATTGTATTCTTTACACTACATTTAGAAATATTTACTTTACTAGTTGATGTTTTTTGAAACATGATACATTTATAAAATATAATGCATTGTTATATATTTATGTACCCAGCAGAATATACAATCATAATTTATAATAGTTTCCATTATATAATTTTATCATAATAATGTTGCACATGCATATGAGTTATATGAATCCAGTTATATGTAATAATTTAACACTGAAAGATTCTGCATAATGTTCACTTTTTTAATACTTTAATTACATTTTAGTGATATGTATATGATATGTGTGTGAGTTAAATTTTGAATACAGGACTTTTATTGTAACTTTTTTTGTTGTTGCTCCTTTTAAAGTTATATAAATGATATACTTCCCCTGTAGAGCCACACCATGGAAGTGCATTATTGTTGGTCCCCATACGATCAACCCTGTAAGAAATGTCGTCTTGCTATTGTTCTACTAATATTGCAAACAATTCCAATAAAAAAGAGCTGAAATGAAAGGTCTGTTTTGTGAAAGTGTTTCTGAAGGCTTTAATATCAACAGTATATACATATATATGTATGTACGTGGATGTCCAATTAAATTACATTGATTGTTTATTAATTCAACTGATGAATAAAACATAGCTTATAATACAAGTTAAATTGTGTTAATTGTCCTCCAAAATAACACTAAACATTTAGATATTTATAAAATATATTTAAAAAAAATGTTTTTATTGATTTATTCAATAATTTCTGCCATTGGCTTCTAGTAAACAAAATTAAAATGCTGATATATCATCTAACAATTTTTAATTAATTTCTTACAGCAATATATTTTTCATTTACTTAAAAAGTTGAGATTCATCAGATCAGGAATCATGGCTGAATCATGTTTAACAGGAAATAATTAGTGGTTGTTTAATATTATGCAGAACAAACGCAGCTCCTACGGTCAACTATTGGATGAATTTGGAGGATTTTGGAGGAAATAGGGCTGGAAATAGAGGTAATGCTCGAGTTTGATGGTCCGCCTTGTCCACCCGTTGAATTTTTGTCATATTTTTTATTTATAAGCCTCTTTGGTCTGCTTCCATCGCACCTACAGATATACACCTTTAATTAAAGTAAGGGAGGCGACTTCTTCCAACTATCTGTCCCGAAAGCCAGGTCTGAATTGGGAAAAGGGTGTTTACTGTATACAGTTCATGGGCACGGAAAAACCTGCACACAAAAATGAAATGATTAAAGAAAACTTTCTGAGAAAATGTCTCTTTCTTTTCTTTTACAGTATTTTAACAGGGAATCTCAAAAAGGTGTAAAAGGTTGAGGTGCAGAGTGCAGTAGGGTTTGTTATTTCTTGTAAAATAATTTTACGAGAGAAGAATATAATCCATGCTGTGATAAGCACGTGCATACTGTAACTATGTAAAGTATCAACACATGGCACAGACATATAGCACACATTACTGCAAGGTGGAAGCAGTTCATATTTATGGTTGTAGTATTTAGTTGTCCATTGCATGATGATTGAATAAAATAAAATATAAATGTGACAGCACATTATGGAAATGTTTGCTTTTGTTGCATTTTTTTAATGTTTAGTGAGCGGGAGAGCATTTTGCAAAGAAAACGTCCTGATGGCCAATGTGCAAAGTGCGTGGAGCCGGTTTTAACGTCACCTGAATCTCTCTGGATGCATTTTCAGGATTTTTAAATGATTTGGAGGCAGGCACATGTGGATGTATATGTTTTGATTGATTGGCCCCACTTGAAGAATGTCGAATGTTTTTGATATTTTATGATTCTGCTATTCACTTTTTGTTTACATTTTAACTTAGTATGTGGGGTTTTTTTTATGTGTTGCAATATTGTTAATAGTGATGCTGCCAGGACACTCTTGAAAAATATATTTTTAAAATCTCAATGAGACTCTCTCCTGGTTAAATAAATAAATAAAACAATAATGTAAAGCATGATTAATGAAGGAAGTGGACCAGGCAGAAGGTGTCGGTAAAAAGAGAGCTGAAGTGAACACTAACCTCCAGCAGATGGCAGTAATGCAACACGAAGGATGCAAGCTGCACCTAAATCCTACAGAAGAAGAAGAAGAAGAAGAAGAAGAAGAAGAAGAAGAAGAAGAAGGTGCTTCCTCCTCCTCTTCCTCCTGTCTGTTCTCATGCCTGTAGTTTGGAGGCTGGTTTGAAAGCTGTGAGGTTAGAAGATATATTATTAAACTGTCATTTATCAAAGCAGCCCTGTTGAAGCTGCACGCGCTCGCTCCTCGCGTGGAAACATTACCTGAGCTAAGCTGCTAGCAGCTTTGCTAAGAGGTAAATAACTCGAGCTAGCTTGTTATCAAATTGTAACCATGCTTACGGCTAATTTTAGCACTTTTTAGTTATTTACAGCTTTTGTTTAACACAAGTATAACGACGTTAAAGCCACGTTGTTTCCCTTGTGATCATTTCAGCTGCTCAGATATGAAGATTTCCTGATTTGCTCTGTTTTATATCATATTAAAGTGAATATCTTTGGGTTTTTGGACTGAAAAAACAAGACATTTAAAGACATCACCCTGGATGGACATTTTTCACTAATTTTCTGACATTTTATAGACCAAGCAATTAATCTAGAAAATATTCAGTAGATAAATCGATAATAAAAATGAACATTTTAAGAATGTCCATCCCAGTCCATCAGGAAATCTTTATATTTGAGAGGCTGAAAACAGCATTTAATGACAAGTATCAAAACAATTATTGTATGCTATTTGTTGTTATTGTTTGTTTCACAGAGATGAACAGTGAAAACTTCAGCCTGAGCGAGAAGATCGTGTCGACCTCGTACATACGACAGGGGAGCCAGGCGCGTCGCAGCCATGAGCAGCTCATCAGACTTTTACTGGAGCAGGTAAAGTCTGCAGCTTCATGTTTCCTGAAGATCTACTGCAGTCACTGCAGGTTCAGTCACGTTTCTCGTTGTGTGTGTTGCAGGGCAAGTGTCCAGAGGAGGGATGGAGTGAGAGCACCATAGAGCTCTTCCTGAACGAGCTGGCTGTGATGGACAGCAATAACTTCCTCGGTAACTGCGGCGTAGGAGAGCGGGAAGGCCGTGTGATGTCCAGCCTTGTGGCAAGACGACATTACAGGTTTAAGTTTGAATGTTTTAAATCTGAATATACAGATTTTTATTAAGCAAGCAGCCTAACTGTAGTAGATTTATCATGTTTTATACTTCATCAGCCAAACAACATTGGAGCCCGAGCAATACTGGTTCCCCCGGATCGTCAAAAAGTCTTAAAGTGAAGTGAAGTCATTCACCTAAAATAAGGCCTTAACTTGTATTGAAATGTCTTAAATCGCTGCCTCAAAAGTCCTAAAAATGCTAAGACACGGGACGTAGGGTTTTATGAATGTTTTTTTTCTGACGTTGCGTTCTATAATCTCAAAATAATTGGTAACAAGAGAAGAGGGCATTCCCGCACACTGTCATTTACTTGCAACATAACATTTATTAGTAAGTTAATTCACAGCCAACATAAACACTGAAACTGACTTATGTATGATAATTTAATATTTATTTAATAAATTGCCCATACTGATCTACTCAACATGGTACTGAAGAATATTCAGAAGTCATACAAGTCTTCACTAGTTTCCAGTGGAATATTAGATTTGGATGCTTCCCAGAGTTTAGGAAGTTGTTTAATGTTTAATTCCTGCTGTGACGTTCAGCTGTTTCATGTAGGTTGATCCATGGCATCGGTCGGTCGGGGGACATCGCTGCTATTCAGCCCAAAGCTGCAGGATCCAGTCTGCTCAACAAGCTGACCAACTCTGTTGTGTTGGACGTCTTAAAGCTCTCAGGTGTGTGTATCTTATAATGGAAACTTTGCAAGAACATTGGATACGTGTGCCAAGTAATGTTTGAATTGTTGTTACTTTAAAGCCAATGAAAGATGTGCTCTGACTAGAAAAGAAAAGAAATCTTAAAGGGCCACTCCAGAGATTTAGTGTTACTCCCTGCCTCCTAAATTCCCACTTCTTTCAAACCTCCAGTTTGTAACAAAGGCTAAATCCAAACTGCAATTACTCTGACGAAGTAATCAGGGTTGTTGTTTTTTTGTTTTTTTTACTTTTGCACACAACACAAATATCCGACTGTTTGTTCCATTATTCAAATTTTTTTTTCACATAGACTTAATCTGGATTTTAGACGTATAACCATGCTTTGTGTCTCTGGATAACAGGTGTCCGGAGTGTGGCGAGCTGCTTTGTAGTTCCCATGGCAACAGGAATGAGCTTGACTCTGTGCTTCCTGACCCTTCGCCATCGAAGACCCAAGGCTCGCTACATCATTTGGCCTCGCATCGACCAGAAGTCCTGTTTCAAAGCCATGATCACAGCAGGTAATAGTGACATCATTGTCACCTGTCCACACAGACAACGAAGGTGGTAGAAATATGGCAGCAGATAGCGATTTGTGGCGGGAATATTTCTGAAATAGATAAATGACTTTTGTTGAAGAATGACACACTAAATCTTTGCACTTTCACCCCAATGCTAGTTAGAAATGTGCTTCTTCCTCATGGAACCGCTCATAATCACACCCGAGAGCTTTCGCTGTGTCTTGCTTGTCAGGCTTTGAGCCGGTGGTGGTGGAGAATGTTCTGGATGGCGATGAGCTGCGGACAGACGTGGAAGCAGTTGAGCGCAAGATCGAGGAGCTCGGAGCCGAGAGCATCCTGTGTGTTCATTCAACAACGTCCTGCTTTGCCCCGCGGGTCCCTGACAGGTAAAATAAGTGTTCATTTACCCGGTTACGCCTACTTCACACTGCACGACTTTCGCCCTGAAAGCACAAGACACGGGGCGACGGGAAACTTGGGGGCTGGGTCGCCTGTTAGAATAGGAACTTTACTGTATGTGTTACATTTGCAACACGGACCAAAGTTGTTGCTGCACCAGGAGGAAATATAAATATTAAAGACGTGTGAAAACAACATCATCCACAAGCGTGAAAGAAACCCGGCTGTAGTGTGAACATTTGATTTATAAATATCAGTCATGACTACAAGAAGTTAATCATTCATTATTATTAATGATCTTGTCTTGTAGGCTTGAGGAGCTGTCTGCTGTGTGTGCCAAACAAAACATTCCCCACATAGTTAACAACGCGTACGGAGTACAGTCGTCTAAATGTATGCACCTCATACAACAGGTCGGTCCCACTCATCCAGATTTGTGAACGTCTTCACTGTCATCGTTTGTGACAGCTATGGTGGTTGCTTACATTTTCCTTGTCTGTCTTTCATCAGGGGGCTCGTGTTGGTAGGATTGATGCGTTTGTACAGAGCTTGGACAAGAACTTTATGGTCCCAGTAGGTGGTGCCATAATCGCAGGTTTTGATGAGTCCTTCATACAAGAGATAAGCCAGATGTACCCAGGTGAGTATTAGGAATGCTACGACTGAGCTACTGAAAGTGAGATTGTGGAGGTCATTTTTAAATGGTAGATAAATGATTTGTATTTCATTTTGTTTTTTACTTTTCCTTATTTTATTTTATTGTAATTATTTTCTCTATTTGACGAGCACATTTACATACAACTGTTAAGTCATGAATTTAAAGATTTATACCCAGTAATGACGGATCATTTCATTTATTTTTGGGACTTTTTAATTAAATTTTCCATTTAACATTGCAGAACATTCCCAGACATAGGAGCTCACAAAAACATAACTACCAATAATCATAAATAAGTTAATATTGAATATATATCTATACATTCAAACATATACACATACATACAAAAATAATAAATAAAATAAAAAAGAAGCTGTGGTATTTCATTATAGGTGTTTTACAATATCTGATTTTTAATTGTAATGACATAATTAATGAAGTAAATTCTTAATTAAATTAAAGTGTTAATGACACTGCAACAGTCCTCACTATGTGATCTTGTTTTTCTCTTTGAATTACATTTTCTGTGCTGTGTTTTTTTTTCTTTAATGAACACAGCTCATGTGTTTTCACTGCTTTTCAATAAAATCTTTTTTTAATAAATGTTGACTTTCTAGAGTTATTGGACATGTTTGAATCACACAAGTCTGAAACAATCTTGTTCCAATTCAGTTTTTCTCTTTTGACAGTTTAGAGCAGGACTCCTACAGAGAGTGAGAGAAAACTGATCTGCCATAGACATGCATGTGACGCTTCACCTTTACGCCCACTGAAGCTTCTTTTATTGTTGTTAATGTGCGGTGGATATTTATACCTATAATTAAGTTTGCACACAGCCGACTTGATTCTATCGCTGCCTAACAGTCACTTGTTGGCCTTCTTTGTCCAGGTCGAGCGTCGGCCTCCCCTTCGCTCGACGTCCTCATTACCCTTCTCACTCTGGGAGCCAGCGGCTACAAGAAGCTCCTGTCGGAGAGAAAGGTGAGAGCATGCACGCATCACCTTATAACGCCAGGTAGAGTTTGTCACATTCTTCAGGTAGTTGTGTTTGCAGGATGCTTGCGCATTAGGGCTGACACAACATCAGATTTCTATTCACAATAACGAAATAATTCACAATAACCATATCATCGCGACATTTGAAAAAGAAGAAAATTAATAATGCATTTCTTAAACTATGTTAATATTTTCTGCAACAACCTTTGTTTTTTCCTTGACTAAGACGAGACAATAGGGAGTTGTCATTAAACATTAACTGTGACTATAGTCTGCAACATGCAGTATTGTTGACTCAAAAAGACGAGACTAAAATGTAGTTTAGAAAATATACTCAAACCAAAATCTTTATTTTCCTCACTTTCCACCCTCTCTTCCTCTCTCTGTCACTCACTCCCTCTCTCTCTCAAACACAAACACACACACACACACACACACTCAGTTTTCAGTCCTAACAATGGTTTCAGTTCTAAGACTCTGAGGAGCAAAGCTGCACACAAAGCAAGAACAGAAAGAAACTGAAATGATTTAAGAGGCACAAGCTTTTTTACACGATATCAGCCTATGTGTATTATTAACATGATATAAATATGTGTGTGGGTGTGGGTGGGTGGTGACACCTCTATCCCAGATGGTCATGTTATGACAATATAGATTGGTATAAAAATACTGCGGCAATATCAGTCTGACTGAGTATGTTTCTATGTGTGCTGTGTCAACATCTTTCCCTGGAAAACTGAAAAGAACAGATTATATAAGTTGTGCGTGTGTGTGTGCGTGTGTGTGCGTGTGCCTTCTGACTGAGGAATGACTTTAAACAGTGAGCAGTGATCTTTGTAGATGGAGGAGTATTCTATAGGAAGATAAAAATGATCCAGAAGTTTCAGAAAGCCTCCCCTGGTGGTTCCCTGTTTTAAAGCAGACCTGCTCACAATGCAGCATCCCCCTCTTCAAATGGGAGGCACTGCAGCATTCTCACACCTCCGAACTCTGTTCTCTCTCTCTCTCTCTCTCTCTTTCTCTCTCTCTCTCTCTCTCTCTCTCTCTCTGTTGATGCTCAGACCTCTTTTAATCTGCAAAAAACTGGAGGAGGATATTTTTTTTTCAGAAAGAACTTTATATAAATTAGATCAAATTTTCTGACATGCTTTATCACAACCTGAGAAGAACCCTCTTACGAGATGGCATACAATACTCAAAATGCACTCAAAAACGCCATAGCCGAAATATACATTTAGGAAATACCTTTTGGCCTCTCGAAAGACCCGACACCGTCAAGGCTTATTGATTTCTCTTGGTGCACATATGCATAATTTATGTACAGGAAGAGTTTTCTGTAGTGTCTGCAGAACTGAGTGATTTCCTCACATCCCCCCACCAGCTCAAAAGCTTTAAATAATTCAGACATTTCATATGTTGAGATTCATTTACAGCCTCATGTAAATATTTAAAAGGAAAAGTCTAGATATTGCAAAGAAACTGCAGATGATTTGTGTTTTTTTTTTTTTGGATAGGATGGGGTTTTCACTCCTCACACACGCACACACACACTTTATTGTCTGCATAGTCGTAGCTGTGCACTCTCTCCACCACTTGCAATAAAGTCATCCATTGTTATTAGAGAACAAGGGACACTCAGAGACACTTGACATCATTGAAAGGCTGTTTGTGTTTGACTCATGACAGAGAAAATATTTTCCTTCTTGGTGCTTTCAAATTAGGAAAGTATGAGTCAGCATCGTACGCAGCAGACACACACACACACACCCACTGTTGCAGAGAGCAGATCCTTTAATGTGCAATGCTTCACTGGGGAATCTGGAGCCAGCAACAAAAACACTGCGATTTATTGTTGTGCAGCTTCCCCGCCTGGCATGGCCTCATAACATCTGTGTACATTACCCTTATTCAGTGACCCACACGCGGCTTTGAGACTCTGAAGCAAACGCACCTTGTCAGCATATTTTAAACATGGTGATGTGAAAATCTCTGGATTAAAACATGTATTCCTCTTCTCCTGCCTCTCTAATTAATCCCAGAGGTGGATGCTTGTGCTGAAGCATGGTGGGAGATGGGGGGGAAGGGGAAAGGAGGGGTTTGGACATGGAGCAGTCTGCATGCGGGTAGATTCGCTTGATTAGCAATAAAACCAAGTCTGCTGCTGCTAAAATAAGACTGTCAGAGTGTACTATTTATAGTTCTTTTGTGTGGCCCCTGCTCCCTCTAGTTCTGTCTCTTAATGCCTCTTCTCTGTGTACGAATGTCCTGCAGGAGATTTATTTGCTCCTGGCTCAGGAGCTGAAGAGTCTAGCCTCTGCACACGGGGAGAGACTGCTGCACACCCCACATAACCCCATTTCACTGGGTAAGCTCCGTGTACTGGCTTCAGACCAGCAGGTCTACACACTGAATGTTTTCTCCATGTATTTTGCTTTTATTTTTGGGAGTTTTTTGAGTGGTGAAAGTTTCCTTTTCTGACCCCATATTAGGGCTGCAACTAACTCTTATTTTCATTATCGATTAAACTGCACATTATTTTCATGATTAACCATGTGAAAAATATCCATCAAAGTCTAACGTGATGTCTTTAAATTGTACTTTAAAGATTAATCGATTATGAAAATGCATCTCTACTCTACCCTATATTAGTACATGTAATCATTGTGTTGTGTTGGGGGGCACCTCTCTCTCCAGCCGTGTCTCTGGATGGTCTCCAGGCGGAGAGCGACAAGGCGGTGACTCAGCTGGGATCCATGTTGTTCACCCGGCAGGTGTCAGGAGCCAGGTATGAAAACTTTAAAAGGGCATGAACACAATCTGGCCAGGAAATTGAAACATGGGGAGAGGACAAATAACAAGAGGGTGTGAAGGTGAAGTCAAAAAATAGGTTTGTCTTCGTCCTCAAAAATCTGGAGAGGAGTTGTGCGTTGCCAAACAAAATGGCCAGTGGACGTCAGCAATCAGCCAGATGGATCTGCTGAATCTGTTGCAGCGGAAACTACTTTAGATGATTAGAGTGCCCATCCTAATTCAACGGGATGTTTCCATACGAGACACAGAGCGATGCCGTCTCTACCGGGACTGCAGTGACGGCCATGTTTGTTCTCAGCAGGAGGGAGGAGGAGAATCTTTCATTGTTGCCTCACGGCTGCAAAAATACCAAAATGCTTTTTGTCATTTGTTTTTCCATTTTCCTCTTCAATGGTTTTTGACCAAGCATGGGAGCCATCTAAATATTTTAAATATCCCGAATGAATGATTTATTCGGGTCATTATGTCACGCTTGTTTTTGTGTTTTTAAATGCACTCATGGCTCAATTGCGTTCATAAAAAATAATATATATATATATATATATATATATATATATATATATTCATTCATTCATTCATTCTCCACATATCCTTCCTCTTGATTTTATTCCAAGTGAGCTTTTTCCCATGGTCAGAGTGCCGAGCTTCATCTTTTATCCTTGTATCTCTGTAGCATACTTAATGAGATGCATTGACTTTTAAGATTCAAGCTTCAATGACAAACATTAATCTTTATAATCTATTGCAGGATATGATGCATGTTTGATATATGAAATATTCTCAGTGCTCACCATGAATACTGTGCGAGGGAGCTGGCTTTTTTTCACCTCAATATTCACCATATTAAGAGATCTACATGTTAATATAATGCATTTCTCCAGCATAATGGTTTATCTCCTACACGGTCCTAATAGCGAGCCAGTTAATGATTTCATATTAAAGAAAGTCTGAACTGCGCTGACAGTGTTTCATCAGCTGACTTACAAGGTAAACATTTCTTTGAAGGATGTTGGAGGAGCTAACATGCTAACAGTCACTGGTTACCTGAGCAGAGCCGATGCCATCAAGCCAAGTATGACCTCAGTCAGAGAAAATTGCTCTTTAAACTGAGATAATCAATATTAACAATGCAATTCTACACTCTGCAGTCCCGTATTATTCTCACTGCTCTGGGTGTGGTTTTGTCGGCAGCTGTATCAGGCAGCTGTTGCGCTAAAAACCCACTGTACGCTACCTTTCCAGCACCAAAGTTAGCAACATATTGGTGCATTTTATCAGCTAAAGAGACGGATGTTTCCCTCAGGAGTCAGTGGACACAAAGCGGCCTAAAAGGAGTGAATACTGGATTTACATTAGTGTAGAAGCACGACTCCTAATGAACGCGGATGTTGCTCCATGTCTGCTGCATCTGCTTGCTAACAAATTCCGCATGTTGCAAATTCAACAAAGAAATCCTAAAAACGCAGTATTTACAGTGACAGACACATTGCAAATGACATCAAACGTAGCATTTTCTGTAGAAGCGAGAACATTTTAAGTTTCTCCAACAGACGGGGTCGACAGTTGAGGAGTTGTGGGTCACGGTTGTGGAACATTGCTCGTTGCAGTTTGATTACTAATGCCTAGTTTAGTATGGTAAATTTAATGACGAGTGTACCTCCTTTATTACAGATGATTTCTTCTCTCTCTGTTAAAGTGAAATTATTTTGTTTAAATAGTAATACTTGTCTGTCAAGCTTAAGCTTTAGCCGGGTCGTTGTGAAAAGAAAAAAGAAATTCCAGTTGTTTCCCAGCATGCTAAATAATCATTACTGTGCCACATAATCCTTGTTTTTCACCCATGTTTCCAGGGTCATACCGCTTGGCAAGGAGCAGACCGTAAGCGGACACACGTTCCACGGCTTTATGTCGCACTCTGATGCATACCCCTGTCCTTACCTTAATGCCGCCTCAGCTGTGGGCATCACTCGCCAAGATGTGACACTGTGCGTCAAAAGGCTCGACAAGTGCCTGAGGACTCTGAAGAAAGAGGGAAATGTGACTAAAAGTAGTTCCCCAGTGCTTCCATCCAGCCAGGAGGACACCACTGGAGAATGATTGAACAAAGGGATTTTTACTTAGTTTGAGCTCTGTTGCCTCCATGTCCTGCTTACCCTGATTTGAACTGTTTGTGTTTTGAATGGCACTTGCTGATGGATTATCAGTCCAGACATTGTAATAAGGTCAAAGACTTGAGCTCAGCAGCAACAGCTGGCGATGTGTTCATTACAAAAATGACACAGGCTGATGCCACTGATTAATCCTCTCCTCTGTGAATGTGTGCTAATTAGTAGAAACGCTGAATTAAAAAATTCTTCTCAGGAGCATATGGTTGTTCGCGGAAAGCGTCTGCAAAGACATTGTTGTCTCTGTGTATTGAAAATGCTTTACTTTATTATGGATCCACCATTTACAATGACCTGTGCCTTCTGTGTGTCATTTATCTTAATTAAAACCATCTAAATCCTCCACAGTGCAATTTAAAAACGCTGGAGTGTAATTAATTGTGGTTCCTCTTTTTCTTTGCTTGTGTTGTGCAGACACATGTTTGTTTTATGTGCATTCTTTCTAGCTTTTCCACCTATTGATATATGAGACAAGTATGTAGGCGGTATGTTGTCTTCTGCAGGGTGTTGTAATGTGATGCAAAAGCCTTTGAGCCTTTATCTCCATTTGAAGCCAGTGTATTGGATTAGCTCATTTACTTTCGATAAACGATGATCAATATGATAATGCAATATCTCATCAGTTTCTAGTTTTTCCTAAAAAATATATATATATATTTATTTATTTATATATTACTGCGAGTTTATGACAATAGTCTTCACTGCTTATTTTAGTTCTCCAGCTGCCATAGTTGCTGCGTCAGTGCCGGGCCCAGGTGTGCTTGTGTATAGCAAAGTGTACAGTCAGCACATGTTGGTATTGCAGGTCTGACTGCATGTGTAGCAACAGCAGAACCAATCCACCCAGCAGCCTGTGAAGTGGACTGGAGTCAGATAGATTAGGGTGCTGGATCAGCACACTTTCCCTGTTCCCGAGCTGTAACCATTAACAAAATATGACGGCTTTAGAACAGTGCAGCACTCACAAAACAGCTTTTTTCACAACGCTGTTGGCTTTTAGCTTCAGTCAGAATTCAGAAAAAAAGAAATGATGCTGAGTAGACTGACTGATTCTGAATGTGGAGCGGTGCATGTGGTTTACATAAACGCAGCTGGCTTGTGCAAATGTTGTTTTGTCTCTTCTCTCTCCACCCCCCCGTCACCAGTTTGCCAGGTTTCCCCATGTTTTGCTGAGGTTGCAGAGATGCTGTGTGGATCGAGTGCGTCAGACAGGCCTGCTGGCCCCTTTTAAAGGAACCCCCCTCTATTGATCAGGCGTGTTGCAGTGTGTAAATCAGGAAAGGGCTGCCACCAAGAAACCTGCACACGGCATCACAGTCTGTTTTTATGCGTGATCAGAGTGCATCAGTGGCAAGCATTGCAATAAGGAAACCGCTCAGGTAAATCAAACATTAAAGGTTATGAGGAAAACCAGCCACATTATGACCCAAGTTACTTATTTTATCAGCATATTAGTGTTATCTTAATCCTAAAAAGGCAACAGAGGGGTGCCCCACCAGCTCACCTGATGCAGCATGTGGCCCACAAAGGCTGAGTCCTTACATCTGACTCGCAGCCCTTTGCTGCATGTCATCCCCTCTTTCTATCTACGGCTGTTCTATCATCGCAGCATCGACGCACTCTCATAAAGTAGGTGGCGGTATGCCCCTTTTAAGGTTGGTTCTGAGAATAAGAACAAGCAGCTCGCTGAATTCAGAGCCGAAGATGTCGCGACCGGTGTGGACGTTTCTCCCAGTTTCAGAGGCAGACGATACAAGTTTGAAGTACTTTACTAGAAAAGTAAATGAGCATTTGAAGATTGTTTTGATGCGTTAACAATAGTGATGTCTGTTAGATTTGGTTGAATTATTAAATCCGCCATCTTTGCTTGAAATTTGCTTTTAAATGTGAAATTATCGGTATCTGCTGGGGGAAAAGATCCATCTCGTGCATCCCAACCTGACACTCAAAGGATTGTTTACTTTCATCCCTCCTCACTAAAACAGACTGCCTTTAAGAAAAACATTCCCCCTAAATCTGCACTCCACACACTCAATCAGAAGCCCAAGTACCCCAGGGATGCAGCTGGATGACAAATGGCCCTTCGCTCCTGGCTCTCAGCAGCTGCCAGATAGAGTGATGATGGAGGGCCATAGATTCACAGGCTTCGTTCCAAAAGGGCCACTGTTTACCAAACGACCCACAGGGTTAACCAGACTGGTACCTTCAGGGACATTACAGAGGCCTTCTCAGGGTCTGACCTGTGTCTGTTTTTATCTGTAAGAGTAGCTCATGTGATCACATGACTATACGTATGCTCGGAGCAGAAATGGCCACTTGTCATTTCAACAACAATCTAATATGTTTGTTATCTGTAAATAGTGTTGAAGTAACGGAAGATTGGCTGGAATGGAAACACTTTGCACCTTTGATAAATACAAGTAAATGTAATGTTTCATCATGGTTATCTAGCAGCCAGAGGTCTTAAGGTGCACCATTAAGAATCGCTCTTCTTCCTCTGGGGTTTGGCACATTCATAAATGTTTAAAAAGAAAATGGATTATGTGAACTGTGTGATTTGGGTAAGAGAAGCACATTTTCTTTCATATGATACATATGACTATTTAAGAATGTCAATTTTTACATGAAATGGCTCGACAAAGCCCTGAAATATTCTCGTACACAGATGATCAAAAACTGGATTTGATGAGTTTGTTATTCAAAAGCCTGGAAATGAATTAGTATTTCATTTTCATTCCATTTTCTCCAGTATTATACATGTTTTGTCAGTGAGCTAGGATTTTTGTTGTAGGTAGACAATAAAAGTGCCGACTTGATCGTGACTTTATTATTTCTTTTTAATAGTTTATAAAGAGTTTTAAATAGTTTCTGATATCATATTAATAATATTGATATTTTTATAAATGTATTAATATTTCAGTTATATTGAATTTACCTCTGGAGCTCTCTTAGAGTGTCTTTAAGTCATTTAGATTTTTTGATAAATAGCTTTTATTCTTAAATTTTGGATCAGGAGTAAAAGTGAAGGATTGTCATCTTTCACTCAAGTCCAAAATCTCCCTTGTGTGTTAAATGTTGATGCAGCTGTGGCTGCTGTATACACAGTGTGGTGTATACACTATACACCACACTGTGTATACACTACACTGTGTATACACTATGTATACTTTGACTGCAGATGCATGCAGACACACATGGCTGCTGTATTTAGTGTGGAAGCCGAGCAGCTGAGCACCGGCGCTGTCCGTGGTGCTGCAGTTATGCGCCTCTCACGTCCTCTGTATGGAGGAGGGGAAGCCTACTGTACAGCTACTGTATGTAAAATCACCCTCAGTAATAATGTCTCACTTCAGACGTCTCAGTTAAAGGCTTCATAAACACACTTTCATGTGATGCCTTCTCAATGTTAAACCCACATTGGAAAACTAACGAGAGATGTGACAAATGATGTACAAATTGGCAACACAATGTGTGTGTGTGCGTGTGTGTGTGTGTGTGTAAATAACGACGTCATTTGAAATGTATTTTGGAAGTCTATAAATGTCGGACAGTATTTCTGTATACACGCAGTATTTCTGCTCAAATAATGTAACTATATTTCGATGAACGCCACATATATCCACAGATGGCCATGTCTGAACTGTAGGAGTTACCAGATCATCTGTGGCAGCCTAATGTCTTTCTGTTCGATGTATGGTGCATGGCTGTTTAACCAACAGTTACCCGACTGGAGCTCTGACTTAATAAATAATTAAAGTGGACGGAGGGGAGCTGCAGCTGATTTGCTGATGTCAGGGAGCCAGTGCAGCATTTCATGGTGCAGGGTGGAAACGCGCGGAGCCATCTGCCTCGATCGGTGCTCTCAGGAAATCTCACACATGCAAGCCCGGCAAGAAAGATGCTGCCAACTCTCAAGATGTGGGCATTGTTGTCTGTGTCGCTCTGCTTCCTGTCTCAACCGGCTCATTTAAAGAAGGCTTTCCGATGTCCTTCAACATGCAGCTGCTCCAGGGAGTCCATCATTTGCGTCGGGTCCTCCTATGTCCCAAGGCTGAGCCCCAACGACGTCAATTCTTTGTGAGTAGCTCGATGTTTTCACTAAACATGCATGTGCAATATGCAGCAATGTAGGCTTCCTAAGTTTCCAGTTGTCCCTAACTGTATTCTTGTATAACGTGCACCATCTTAACGAGAGCCGCTGCTGAAAGGCAATGCGGTCCTTTCAGTCTTCTCTGATGACCACTTCTCAGCATGTTGATTGGCTTTGGTGGCTTTATGTTCATCGTGCCTGCTTCTTCCTTTCAGGAGTATCGTCAATGGGACTTTCTCCGAGGTCAAAGAGGCAATGTTTTCTCACATGCCATCCCTCCAGCTACTGTAAGAGCACTTCGACAGCATATATTCCTCTTGTTGTAAGATTTAGGGAGTTACCTTACCCCGTATCAAAGACTCCTTTTAGGACAAAACTATGCAGACAGATTAATTTAAAAACACATGGGTGACTTTCAAAAGTTGGATATGTCTTTAATGTGGGTGTTTAACATGAAAAAGGCTTCAGGCTGTGCAGCACAATAGAGAAGCAGTGTTCAGATCCTTTAAGTAAAAGTAGGCCTACGAATACCAGACTCTGAAAATACTCCACTACAAGTCCTGAATAGAAAATATTACTTAAGTGCAGGTATGTAAGAATTACCAGCAAAATGTACTCAAGTATTAAAAGTAAAAGTACCCATGATGCTGAAAATGTTACCGTTTCCCGTGTTTTAATATGTTTTATAAATTCATATGCTTTGGATGTAGTCTGAAAAGTGACTCGTAACTAAAGCTGTAAGATAAATGTAGTGCAGTGAAAAGTACAATATTTCCCTCTGAGATGTAGTGGAAGTATAAAGTAGAAGAAAATGGAAATACTGAAGAACCTCAAATTGATACTGAAGTACAATACCTGAGTAAATTGACTTAGTTACTTTCCACCACTGGCTGCAATACACACAACAGAAACCTTGTTATACAGAAATAATAAACTATAATCTTGGCATTTATCAAGGCTGTTATCTATTGAAGCACACACATGTGCAGTAGCTAACTTTCTGCTGTGCATTACTTTAATGCAGATACAGTCAAAGCAATTGGCAGGAAAGGTTTCAAAAGGGCTATACACCTGCAAAGGTTTCAGTGCAGTCACATGCCATATTGTACTTGGAGGCCATCAATCTACTGTGTTACTCCACCAGTGATAGCTGTGATGCCTGCAGAACCGAGGCGCGGCAGATATAGAGCATTTAGCCAAAGTCATAACACACATGATGATTTACAGCCAGATAAATGTTGCGAGTGCAGCTGCTGCCACAGATTAGTTTGTCCTTGTTTTATACATTCCCCTCAAGGAGACACCACAGGTAAATAGGTTGAAACATTTAAATGATAGATATCAACACGAAACTTCCCCAGGACATTACTTACATTAAGACAATCGTCCTTTGTATTACAAGTTTTCTGAAATGTTGTGTTTGAATATGCAAATGAGGCATTATCACTGGTCTGAAAGAAGACGTGTAATAGAAGCAAAATAGCCAAAGTCTCACGTTCAAAAAAACGAAACAATGTTTTTGCCTGTGGTGTCTCACCTTAAAATCTACTATTTTCACGAGACGTTTGTCTTTGAGTTACATCCTGATATCGTAGGGGTAATATCTAGGTATACAATATAAGAACCTGTGCTTTACTCTTCTGTGTGTCGGGGACACTTGCTTCTTCACACAGTTTATTTTGTAAGATGTGTTTCTTCTTGACATTTTCCAGCAGTGTGCCGATATGGCGATAGAGGCCATGAACTACAGTGATAAAATGACTCGTGTTGGAATTAGTCTGAGAGCTTTTGGCTCTATTTTCATGAGACATTTCATCCATCTTAGACAGATGCATAAGATATTGCCTTGTGTTGGCAGCCAGCGTCTGTTAAAGTGTGTTTTATTATTCATTACAGGCTTTTGAATTCCAATTCTCTTACAACAGTACGGGATGATGCATTCTCAGGCCTTTCACATCTGGAGTATCTGTAAGTTCTTCTATTGTTTGGTTTTATTATTAAAATAGTACAAAGACATACAGTGATTTGGTGTAATAACTAAACATATTGGCTACACAACATGTGTACAGCATTAATTTATTTAATCAATTGTAGCTAGCACACTTTAATCTAACATACCAAAGTAGTCTTCTAGTGCAAGTCAATGAGGCCCTCTAGTGGTTTCATTTACACCAGGACTGAATCTTCACTTATTTGCCCACAAACCAACTTCTAAAACAAAAGTATTACAAATCTGTATTAGTATTGTTGCATTTTGCAAAATACTGTATTTATGTTTGTTATAATCCTCAGGCCTGATGCAACTGACATTTCACAATGATTTCTATGAACGATTTTAAACATTTGTTCAGCAAATATATGTAACATTGATACGAAAAATGACATCCGACAGACCTGTCCGTACCAAAAAAAGTGTTTCTAAAGTCTCTAATGCACAATGACTTTAATGTATTTATCGTGAATATGCAAGTTAAGGAAATTCCATACCACAAGCTTATCACTAACAGGCTTTGTTGTTATTTCCCACAGGTTCATTGAGAGTAATAAGATGGAGACTGCATCCAAATATGCCTTCAGAGGACTCAGGGACTTGACTCACTTGTATGTTCCAACCTTTAAAATCTCTAAACATTGTTAAAACATCTCACTTGTATTATTTATTTGCTGAAGGTCATTTTTAATGTATAGCAATTGTGAACTATTGTAAGTGATGCTAAATATTTCACTGTTTTATTAGGATTAAGGGTAACGGTAGCAAACGTTAATGGAGACATAGAGTATATGAGAACGATATTAAGGTTTTTAATGCCAGTGTTGTACTTTGACTTCCGCACAATATATGTGAATCATGTTTGTAATATTCTTAATAGCCATTTTCTGCCCTGATTCATTGCTGTTGTTTCTAGGTCTTTGGCAAACAACAACATTAAAGCTTTGCCCAGGGACGTCTTCATTGACTTGGACTCACTGATAGAGCTGTAAGTTTGTCCCACAGTTGTCCTGTGTTGGGAAAGTAGCGCAATGTCCTCTGTTTTCTTCTTCATAATCTGTGTCAAAAATGTATCCTGGTCCCGTGCGTTTCTTCTAAGGTGCGTTCTCGCTGATCTACTGTTGATCTGAAATGATATACAGTACTTCTCTTCTGCAGGGACCTGCGAGGCAATGCCTTTGAATGTGACTGCCGTGCAAAGTGGCTGATGACGTGGCTGAAGAACACCAATGCCACAGTGTCAGATGTCGTGTGTGCTGGACCAGAGGACATGAAGGACAAGCGCCTCAATGATATGACCAGTCTGCACAACGAATGCATTTCAACGGGTGAGAAAGTCCTGAGCCAGCTGGCCTTGTTTTTGTGCTAACTGGCATCAGTATCAGGAAACTCAACCGGGTCATCCGAAGCAAAAGTGTAGTTTTCTCAGTTTGTCTCCTATATAATACGTCTTTTCCTTTTTAGAAATGTTTTAGTTTATGAGACTTTGAAATTCAAAATGTGCCTCTCCTCAGATTTCGTCCTGCATCAGTCCCTGGCATCTGAGTCTCTGTCTGTTGACACGTTCAGCTATAAGAATGATGTGTATGTGACGATCGCTGCTCCCAGCGCAGAGAGCTGCATGGTTTTCCAATGGGACCACATAGAAATGAACTTCAGGACTTATGATAACATCACAGGTATGACGATGCTTTAGGAGAGACACTACAGGCAAAAACATCATTTTTCATGCACTGATCAATTTTGAGAGTTTGGGCCATTTTGCTTCCATTACATGTCTTCATTCAGACTAGAGGAACGAAACATCTAAATTACACATTTAGGTGTTTATTTAACTAACTTTGTCTGTTATGTTATGCTAGATTTCTCCTCAATCCACCATGAATTGGCATTAGATAATGCCCATTTGCATATTTAAACACAACATTTCAGAAAACTTGTAATAGAAAAAAATAATTGTCTTAGTGTTAGTAGTGAACTGGGGAAGTTTCATGGTGATTTTTCACCTGCAGTGTCCCCCCTTAACAAACGCCCTGCTTGAGTTTTACACTCATGGTATTGGCCTGTTTACTTCCTTTTCCCTGCCTTACAGGTCAGTCCATTGTGGGGTGCAAGTCAGTTGTCATCCAGGACCAGGTGTTTGTCATCGTGGCTCAGCTCTTTGGTGGTTCCCACATCTACAAGTTTGATGAGGACCAAAGCAGGTTCAGCAAGTTTCAGGACATTGAGGTGTCCAAGATCTCCAAGCCCAATGACATTGAAGTATTCCAGATCGGCTCTGAGTGGTTCTTTGTGATTGCTGACAGTTCAAAAGCAGGCCTGTCCACCCTCTACAAGTGGAATGATAAGGGCTTTTATTCATACCAGTCGCTGCACGAGTGGTACCGCGACACAGATGCAGAGTTCCTGGACTTGGATGGGAAGGCCCACCTTATCTTGGCAAGCCGCTCACAGGTGCCTGTGATCTACCAGTGGAGCCGGAGCAACCAGAAGTTTGTCCTGCAGGGCGAGATCCCTCACATGGAGGATGTCGTAGCTGTAAAGCACTTCCGGATCAAGGAGGAACTCTACCTGGCTATGACGCGCTATATTGGTGACTCCAAAATCCTACGTTGGGGTACCAAACAGTTTGCAGAGATCCAGGCGTTGCCATCACGAGGCTCCATGATTCTCCAGCCGTTTTCTTTCAAAGAGCGTTACTATCTGGCGTTGGGAAGCGATTACACCTTCTCGCAGATCTACCTGTGGGATGATGAGATGAAACTCTTTGACCGTTTCAAGGAGGTTTACATCCAGGCACCGCGCTCCTTCACTGTGGTGTCCACTGACCGCAGGGACTTCATCTTCACCTCGAGCTTCAAGGGAAACACACAGATCTTTGAGCACATCATCATTGACTTGAGCTTGTGAGGGGCTCTGCTTCATTGTCCCTCCTGCAATCGAACGTCTTCCACGAAAAAGATACATTTGTGAAGGGAAAAGAAAAGGAGCAGAAAAGACTTAATGAACTGTCAAATATCAATTCCTGCATACGTTTCTGTGGCAAAAGAGCTGGGTCAAGTGGTGTTTAGAATCCTTTTAGTTTTTAAGGTTTCTTGAATATTTCTTAATGGCCTTGTCCATCTGTTCTCATGGTCTCTCAGACTTTCAGAGACCCTACCATTTCACAAAGACTGAGAGGGGGAGTCAAGAGGGTGGACAATTGTACAAGGAGCCTGGTATTCTCCTAAAAATCCAGCTAACATTCCTGAGGGTGGAAAGATTTGACACATAATTTGATCTATTTGGATCTATCTATAAGTTTAATATCCCCTGTGTTAATGGTTTTATACCCCAAATAATATACACCAGGACCTGAGAGAAAAGTAATATTACTAATTCTGTTTTTGGGGCATGTAACAGTTGTGGTTGCTTATCTATGTGCCACTCATACTGTGTGGTGATGTACAGTTTGTTGCCTTATCAGCACTGGGGTTCTGGGTTCTGACGGGCCCAGAGTGCCTCCCTCTGGCCGTGATAAAGTATCACACCCCTCTTGCTTTTCCCCTACAGGGAATCTCTTGAAAGCACAAACCTTTAATTATCGTAACCGAGACCCCAGCCCTTAGTGTAGTTGTTAGGTGGGAAATGTTACTGTAGGTGCTATAGATTATATTGCGTACAGTAAAAAAGGAAGAAATGGTTTGTTCTTTCAGGAGGTGAAATATTCAGGACTGGATATCGCTAATTCCTTTTTCGACAAACACATGTGAATTTAATAACCTTTTAGTCCAGACGAACTACAGGTGGCAAAGATAGAAGATCTTTTTATCCATTTAGTGTTTCAGTGATGTCAGGGAAATGAACATACTTATAAGTTTGAAATAATAACCACAGTTGTTGTTCTACTGACATAATTTGACTTTTCTTTTTCGAATATAACTTTAAAAAAAAAAAAAAAAAAAAAAACGCTCCTTACCACAGAAGTCATGCACTCAAGTAAATAAATTTGACAAAAAGACGTAATTTGTTCGTCCACAAATGAAGGAAACAATGTTTATGTAAATATATACACTCAAGTTGAGAGGCTTTTTCCGTCTGTCATTCTCTTCTTACTAATACTGAATGTTGACTTACAAGCTACCAAATGTACATAAAACATGGACTGCAATGCCACTACCTGTTTGTCACACAAAACCTGAACGGATCTTTGCACTTACTTTTTTTAAAAATTAAACGTTACTGCAGCTTGCAAGCGCATGACATTCAAAAAAGGGTGTTTGCCAAATTATTTTTAAATAAACCTAACAAACTCAGAAGTCTTAAAGTGCTTCTACTCATTAAGTGAATGTTATTGTAATTAAATAATTAAAAAAAGCATACTGGAATATGAAAGCTTTACAACATGCAGATTCTTTTGTATGATTTTGTTTTAAGCATATTGAATGTTACTCAAAATATACTGTAAATTTAATCAGTTGAGTATCAAAATAAATGTATAAAAGTATGATTGTAAGATGTGTTTTATCACTCATCGGTCATTAGGATCTTAAAGCTGCGTGAATAAATATTTTATTATGACGTATCAAATTAGTACATTTATGTGAAAGGGATGTATAATAAAGACAAACCCACAGTAAATTATCCAATGACTGCAGTCAGTTCTATCGAGCGTTTTAGCACCTTTTAGCTTTGTTTTGGTTTTATGGGATGCAACCAAGCAGCAACTTCCGGGTCTGAAAAGTGAAGCCAATGTGGAAGTGCCTTAAACCTGCTTTCTCTCTAATATTGACTGCACTGTTTGCCAAAATAAGTCCAATTGTATAGAAGTCTATGATAAAATGAGCCTACTTCTCTCTTGATTTATTACCTCAGTACATATACAACATTTTCCTATTGAGTTTATGTTCTCAATCTCTGGTTTCAAGTCTTCTTCAATACAACATGATGTTGATTTAGTGATTTATGGTCCCATTTAGATTAAAATAGACAATAAAGAAGGGTATGCTTTAGGGCGGGGCTGCCTTGTGATTGACAGGTTGCTGTTGTCCGGTTTGGATGTGGTCTGAGTTTTTGGCTTATGACTTGAACTCTTTCACAGTGTGTTTTCAGTTTGTGAAAGTTAATTGTAACATTATTATATACAGTCTAAGGCTGTAAATGTACAGAGAGCAGCAGGTGGATTTTTCAGCGAGCAAGCTCTAAAAAGCACCTTCACTGAAATATCACTGAGTTGGACTCCCGAAGACTCAATTATGTTTTTCAGACTTTCCCGTTTAGAAATCAATCCCCAGTCATACTTTACTACCATTACACACACAATACTACTTTATGCACTATCATCACACTACATTACAGAGTTATATAATATGCCTTCGTCCAATAAAATTTAATTTTTTAGTGTAAGACTGCTGATACCCTGCAAACTCAGAAGGCTTCATATCCACATTTTGGGAAGTAAAATTAAATGCATTTGTATACATTAAGATCAATATTTCATAAAATTGCTTATTGTGCTTTCTATAGTGATGGTAGTATAGCAAAACAAATAGAAGTGCTTTAGAATCCATCCATATTTATAGGTTATTTGATGTCATCATAATGAACGTTATTTAGTAACACAATATTGACTGCTAATATTTGGCTGCTTGTCTAAAGTTTAAAATGGCACAACATACTGTAACAGTAGCATCATCATTCTGTCTTTTTTATAGGTATTCTGAAGCGAAGAAATTACTTTCTTCACACAGTTACAAGAATTGCTGCTGTTGTAAATCACAAGGAGGATATTTGCACATTCCTTTTGCTTACAGAGCTTTATGACGCATTTATTGTGCGATACGTTGACTTTAAAGAGGATGAGAACTTTGCATATCTTGGTCTTGTGTGAATACACATTGGAAGAACACATGAGAAATAATGATGATGGTCGGCTGAGAAAGAACGTTTAAGGGTGCTTCACGGTTTAAATCCTCCAATTCTGCACCGGCACCTCAAACCACAGATCGGTAAGACAAGTTAAAAGATATACTGAAAAAGTATTTGAATTCATAATTATCACATAGAATTTTATTCATGTTTTTCTACCTGATTTGTCCTGCAGATGCTAGTGGGAGGCAAGATCAGCTGATTTTGGCATCGGTAGACGATTATCCGAAGGCCAAGCAACTTATGGCACATGCAGTGCAGGTACAAAATGCTGGATGGCCAAGGAGAACAACATCCATGAAGGGAACTACACTTTGGACCATGTTGAAGACGTGTTGGTAAAAGATTTCATTGACTGGACGATCAAGGAAGAGCCAAAGAGCAGACCTGAAGTGGAAGAATGCTTGAGTCATCCCTTCTTCTGCACCACTGACAGGTACAATCACTTTTATCATGGCCAATGGATTAAGAATAATTCCATTCATTAGCTCCTATTTCTATGTTTAGTAGCTACTACAGCATTAACAAGACTTAAAGTCTAAAAAACTTGATTTTTATTTCTTCAGTAAAGTGGAATACTTGAGAAATGCTGACCAGGAATGAATTTCTTCGCTGGAGAAATGTGCTGCGGATGGATCCTTCAAACAGCGGAAAGTTTGTATTACATCTTATCACTAAGTATAACTTGGTATCAACAGTAAACAAAATGGTTAATGTAGAATCAGATATCTGTCCAATTCAAGGTAACTTAATGAGTTTTCCTTAAAAAATTGTTATTAAATAAGAAAGGCATTTGGTTTCCCAGAGACAGGTCTTAACACCTGTCTCCCATTAACACACATTCCTCCCATCTAATTCAGATATGTTTTCAGATGATTCTGCCCCATTCACAAATAATCTCAAAAAGTCTAGGGAACATATGCTTCGCTATTAACTTCAGCAGATATTCAGTTCAAGCATGTAAATGTCTCCAGTCTTGTTCTATCAAATCAAGACACCAGTTACTTCAAAATAAAGCCATTCATCTGTTTCACTATTTCTGTTATTCAATATTTCCATCAGTGCCTCCTGTATGTTTGGTATTGATAATTAAACTTGAGTATCTAAATAAATATATTAAAACATATCTTTGTAAGATGTGTTTTATCATGTTTGTGCTTATGTGCTGTGGTTATGGCACATTATCAGTCAAGGATAATCTCGCTCCTCTCAATGCACCCAACATGTTAATATCCTTTATTTGTAATATTTGTATTTCATTTAATTGTCTGACTTATTATTCTCCTAAATATGATCACACAATTTGTACAATGTCCTCGTGCTTTTATTTTGAAGGAAACCTTCAATTTACGTTCTGTTTGCTAATTCCGCTTCAGTTTATCTTTATTTCAAAACAGTCTATGCCATCCAGTTTTACATATTGAATAGTGATACATTCCTATCAGAATTATTGCTCAAAACACATTTTCTTCAACGGTCATTTTATTTTTTCCACTTTGTACCGGAAGTTGTATCTCTTTTTCCATGCTCATTCCGCGCGACTTGACAGCAGAGCCAAAAAAAAAAAAAAAAAAAAAAAAAAAAAAAAAAAAGTGACATCGCACCCGGATAAACAAACGAGGGAGAAGCAGCTCGAACAGAGGCAGACAGGCAGCCTGTATCCCGGCATTGTGCTCAAATAATTTCGGATAATAATGCAGTCTTCCAAGAGGAGCGAGAGTGACTGGCAGGGGCTCGTGAGCGAGGTGAGTGAGTGGGGAAGACCGCGAGCAGCTGAGGCAGAGGCGGGCTGCTTTCACAGAAGCGCCCTTGTCCATATGGAACGAGCTTCGGTGTGTTAATACACCGAGCAGCTGTTTAACGTCACACACAAACCCCCTTTGTTCGTCTTTTATTAGATAGGCTGGATACAGAGTGATGAAGAGGTAAACGTGTCGTCCTGTCAGGCCGCCTGTGCACACCTGCTCCACGCGCGGACACCTGACGTGACACCTGTGGGACTGCGTTGCTTCATGAGATGCATTCAAACCTATTCGACCTATAGATACTAATCTATTTGAACACGTATGCACATTGTTATGGCTGCACAAAGATATGTGATGTGCGATAGCGATGTTAACTTACTGGCGATAAATGAACTGATATTAAGCTGCTTTCAATATACTGCAAAGATACAACACACTGCTCGATGAAGAAAAAGAAAGACGCGTATATTATTTATTTTATTGAACACATTTAACGTTGAACTGAACACAAAAGGCACCAATATTAATATATTTATTTTAAATCTTTCAACTTATATCGCTTTCCCGGTGAGTTGTGACGACGATTAAAAACGATGTATTGTGCAGCCCTGATTAGCACTTGGCCATATTTGAATCTCACAGCAAACACAAGAGTAATATTACTCATATATGTGTATATATATTTATTTGTCTTATGCAGTGATTGAGGAAGTATTCAGATCAGAATACTACACTGTAAAAATACTCTGATACAGTTTTAAAGTCCTGCATTGCACATGAGTAAAAGTCTGTAAGTATAATAAGAAAATGTACTTAAAGTATTACAAGTAAAAGCACTTAATGCAGACTGTTGTGCTATTATATATGATATCATTAGAGTGTTATTACTCATGCAATGATGTAGAAGTAGGATTTTAATGTTGTGCAGTAGAAGTAGAAAGTGGCTTGAAAAATAAAACACTCAAATAAACTACATCTAAATTGTATTTAAGGGCTGTATTTGAGTAAATGTACTTAGTTACATTCCAACTCTGGTCTTATGTCTTAGAAAACTGTGATATCATCAACTGGAGCTTAAGAGAACTGTTATGGGCATTTTCGCATTAAGTGGGAAAATAATTGCCAGATTCAACAACCACCAGTTGCCGCTTTAATCAAGGGATTAGCTACAAACCATCCGACAAGCACATCCAGCTTCCTGCAAGCAGCTGCTGTTTAATTAGATTATGAGCTGGTCTGACGGCTATCAAGGTTTGCTCTGCTCGCTCTGCTGTGTCTTATCTACACGTTAAACTCCAGTGTGTGTTTTTCCACCTGTAGGGACCTGGTCAGGGTTGGTATCATTTGCACAGTAAAGTCATTTCCGTCCCAGGAGAGTAGAGCCTGGTGGAAACTATAAAGCCAAGAAGCTGGATGATACAGTTGGTGCTGCGATATATTGATGTTTCACACAGGTGGTCCTGGAATTAACACGTAGAGGTAGACAGTGTCAAAAATGAAG
Source organism: Bovichtus diacanthus (assembly GCA_943590825.1). Taxonomy (NCBI): domain Eukaryota; kingdom Metazoa; phylum Chordata; class Actinopteri; order Perciformes; family Bovichtidae; genus Bovichtus; species Bovichtus diacanthus. Next base: position 1,858,029 of record CALSBV010010391.1, read on the forward strand.
GGGGGCCAAGGGAAAAAATGCCCCAAGAAATCTCAGAATGCCCCGAAAGCTGTGACCGAGAATCAAAAATTGCCCCCGGCAGCAGTGAATTCATCAAATGCAGTGTCCCATATCGCTATTTTACAAGCTGCTGAAGCCGTCATAGCGACCCTAAATGAAAAAGTTCTGCGAGATTTCGCAAAAGTGTCTTGGAAGAGTGCAAAAACTTTTCAAAAGTTTCTAAGGAGAACACTTGGGACAGCAATAGTATGCATTGTATGCATTTATGTTGGCACAAGGTGGTGATTACCGTATGTATTTAAATCTCTGCTCATTTCACAATAAAAACAGCAACTTAATGCACTAATTACTATTTGTTTGTGCCCCCAAAACTTTGTAAATGCCACATTTTTTTTTAGACAGTGGGGGCAAAAGTTACTTGCCACCCAAATGTTTTTTAAATGTCCTAAACTGAAGCTAGATGACGATTAACTGTATCCGCAATCTTGCATCTCACAGTACCTCTGCTCTCTGATCTGTCCTGGTGTGTGCGGTGTTTGTTGTAGTTCCTGGTGTGTAAACGGAAGCTGGAGAGTAAGAAAGAGGCCCTGCTCATTCTGTCCAAGGAGCTGGATACCTGCCAGCAGGAACGAGACCAGTACAAGCTGATGGCCAACCAGCTGAGGGAGCGCCACCAGGGACTCAAGAAGAAGTACAGGGAACTCATAGTGAGTGGATCAAACCTTCAAGCAGAGGCTGATCAGGCCGTGCTTTGTCTTTACCAGTGGGCACAATCTTATATTTCCTAATTGTATTCGATGACTAAGAATAATTACCTCCGTCTAGGAGGTTATGTTGTTAGTTGAGTTTGAGCGGATCCTAATCTCGGGCCGGATACACGCAGGATTTCCTACTCACGGAAATGACCTTGGCGGAGGTCTGGGCTCTCCAAGTTCCCTTCTAGTTTAATTATGTAACTCTTTTCATATTTTAGGATGGGGACCCCTCTTTGCCACCAGAAAAACGCAATCAAGTAAGTTGATTTTGGATTACTTTATCACAGCCACTAGTGCTTAAAGTGTTTCCCTTGAGTGTAACTTGTGTGTCGTGCTTCATTTAGTTCGGTGAGGATGACATGAGTTCACATCAAATACAGGATCTCCATGGACAAACAACCTCATAATACCAAATGGATTACATGTCCACACTTCTTATATGCCACACAGATCATTATAGTGAGGATAAATGTTCGGGTCAGGGTGTGTTGTAGGACTGGAATCAAAGAAGTTGGCTGCTGAATTGCATCATTATTACTTTTTTAGAGCGCAAACAGCAAATAAACGTCCGTTTTGAGAAAACAATAATCCTGACATGCACAAAATATTTTTTTTTTTTATTGAGATTTCAATCATAATACCAAAACAAAAAAGACATCAGTACAAAAACGTACAAAACGAAATATGTGCCCCTCCATACACAATCATTTCAGTCACACAAAGGTTTTAAATAAAACAAATGGGAATATAATAATACAAACAATTGTAAATAAAAAGTAAAAATAGAAAAAAATAACTAAATAAATATTATAATAAAATATATAATATTAATTAATATATATAAATATACAGTAAATAAAGGAATTCTTGTAAATTGGTTGTAGAATACCTATAGTTGAGACTAGGAATAGACGGATGGTTTTTTGGTGATCATTTAGTGTTCTGTTTTCTTACAGCTTGTATATCTGCCAATACATAATATAGAATACTGTATTTTTGTATACGTTTTTGTTAAGATTTTACTCGTCACACGTTTCCATTGACTTTATTTTTTGGCTATGATTTTGCTGATATCAAGTGAGAAATCCGCCGTATCCAAGACATAATTGTGTCTGTTTTTGCTCCACATAATCCTTTAGTGCTATGTGTGACGTGTTTGATGAGTGTTCAAAAGCTGTTCACAGTTGTTTCTGCATGTTCACTATCTTTTGTTTCCTTGAGCTGAAGAAGTAACACGTGTTGCCCTAGTTGAATGTGTTTCATTGGTGGATTTGGACCTTCTCCGGGATGGATCCAGTGGCCTGTCAGCAGCTGTTTTCACCGGTCACGCTTCTTCTCCGCTCTCCTCAGGTGAACCTGGCTCAGCTGTTGAGAGACTCGAGGGAACGAGTGAAACAGCTCGCTGAAGAGGCGAAGGAGCTGACGCAGAGACTGACGGAGGCCCAGGGGGATAACAAGGTCTGACGTGACCCCTCACACAATCCATGAGTAGATGCGTTTGAGAGGAGCAGTGAATGTAACATGTTGTTTCTTTCCCACAGCTCCTGAGGATGACCATTACTCGACAGAGGCTGGGGGATGAGGAGGTGGGGGCACGCCATTTCCCCGCCCATGAACGTGAGGATCTAGTTCGCCAGCTTGAGAGAGCGGGGCTACAGGTTGATAAATGTCCTTTCTTTCCTCGAAAAATCCCCACACAAAAACCAAGAAAAGCATCTGAAATGTCGATGCTCTCACGTCATGTTCACACATGTGCAGAGCAGTTACAGTGACATTTGATCACAGGTGAAGTGACATCACAGTGACATTTGATTTTCAGCTATTCAGAACATACAAAACAGTACATTTTTCATTTCAGCCTCCCAGAAACAAAGACAGAAGCCTTTTTCTAAACTCAGCACTTGGTTCTAGATCCAACAATTAGCCTTCTTCAGCCTCAGGGACTTGATTAGGGGCCCAGGAACCCTTTTAAAAAACAGCCTTAGTCGTTCATAATACAATTCATTCTCTATTTGCATTGTGCACGAGGGGCATGCCTACGACAGTGTATTAGGGCCATTGTAGATTTAAAAAATAAATAAATAGATTATGGAGCCGGGGGAGGGGAGTATTGTTCTGAGACAAAACTCAGAATTTCCGAAATTAAAGTCGTAAATTCATGAGAAAAAAACTTGAATTTTCTCTTAGATTATGAAGTTATACATTTGCAAGAAAATAATAAACAATTATCTGAAATAAAATTCCATTTACAAGAAAAAAACCCAGGAAAATAGTCTTGGACATTCTCTCAGATTATAATGCGCAAGATTTGCGAGAAAAAACTAAATGTATGTAATTTTAATCTCGGAACTTCTGAATTCCAGAATATATATATATATATATATATTATTATTATTTTTTTTTTTTTTACATTACATTTTTTTTTGTACATGCCTTACTTTTTCTTGTCTGTACATATTCTCAGCCCACTGCGACTGTCCCCCCCTTCAGCTTCATACACTCATTCTGAGGCTTACAATATAGTTGTGTTGGATTGGATGTTATTATTTTGATGAAACGATACTTTCCCCTCCTTTTTAAACCTCCTGTCGAGGTGTTCGTGAACAAAGTAGTCCTGAATGACTGAAAACAGCCTATGCTTTAGTAAGCAAAGCTTTAAAATATCTTTCAGTGGCTTCGCTTTCAAACAATTTGGCCTCGTTGCCTTTTCTCTAGATGGAGGAGTTGGAGCACAACATGAAGGCTGTGACGGACGAGCTGCAGGACGTGAAGGCGGAGCGCAGTGTGTTCAGGGACAAGACCTACCGACTCAACGTGGAGCTCAACCACATCTTGGGCAACCGTGAGGCTCGTATCATTGATGTTGATGCCCTCTGCATGGAGAACAGGTCAGTGGGACAAATGAAGCCGATCGTGCTCATGTTGCTTTAAGACCCGTCTACTTCTGGTTTTCTTGGATGATCTCCAGATGATTTTTATTCTCATTATGACACTGAGCTGTCAATCATGTGTCAGAGTCTCGTGGAGCCATTTTACTCTCTGAAAGTAAAAGACAGGAATCCTTTCTAAGAATAAACCAATAACACTGATTGATTTTTGATTATTGACTTTTAGTTAAAATAATCACGTGGGATGGTTTTCACTAAAAATAAAACACTGTGTAAATACTGCACCTTTGAACTTATTTCTTAGAGTTTTACCAAGTTTCAAATTCCTGAACTCCAACTTAAAATATGATATAAAGTGTCTGTTATGTCACCTCATCAGTCTTGTTCTATGTGCTTTGACTCTCTTGTTGCTGATGTAGGTATTTGCATGAGCGTTTCAGTCAAGTGCAAGAGGAGGTGAACCTGCTGAAATCCAACATCATGAAGTACAAGGTTCAGATGCTTCTGCTTTTTTTAGGCTTTATGAATTCTGAACAACTCATTTGACATCATGAAATGCGTATTGTCGTGCACCAAAAGTAAAACTTTAATGTTTCGATTTTTAAAACAGACAGCTCTCGAGAGGAGGAAAAACTCCAGCGCGTTTGGGAAATCACAGAGCAGCCCCCTCACTGGAGTCCTCTCAGCCAAACAAGGTGAACACACACTCGGCTCACTCTCTGTCTTATAATGCATTATAAACATCATTTCAATGCATTTTATCTGCTTCTAGCATAAAAGAGCTATAAGCAGATTGTAATGCATTACAGATATGTTTATAATGCATCATAGAGAGTGCTACCCTGACTTTTTCTTCAGTATAACAAATCAAAATGTTGTTTCTAGCCGTGTCTCATCGCATTATTTAATAGCTCCTTCTTTGCCGATCCACCCGGACACCAGCTGGGTTACTAATTGTATTGCCAGTGGTAGAGAGCACCACTGGCAGGGAAATGAGCCTGCCAAGATGACTGACAGTTGCTGGCAGAAGCAGCACAGTGGGCTCCGGAGTTTAAGTTATGAGCGTCACTGGTAGACAGCTGTTTCTAACTCTGCATCTCTGTCTTGCTCTTGTCATTCTGTTTCCCCAACCTCTTGTTAAATCACCCTCCATTTTATGTATTTTTTAAAATTTTGTGAAAGTGTTATGGGTGCCTTTTTGGCAGGTCGTACCACATGTTTTCATTGATGGTGTCATTGGCACATGGGGCTTCAAATAAAACTTGCTTTCTCCTTTTTTATTTTCTCCTTCTGTTCGTTTCCTACCTGTCTTTCATTTGTCTGCTTCCTCCTTCTCTATTTTTCCTCTCTCTCTCTCTCTCTCTCCTTTTTAGTCCAGGAGATGCTCCTGGAAGAGCAGGGCTGCAGCCTGCCAGCCACGCCTCAGTCCATCTCTGACCTCAAGTCCCTGGCCACGGCTCTGCTGGAGACCATCCATGAGAAGAACCTGGTCATCCAGCACCAGAGGCACACCAACAGGTAATGAAATGCACTGATGATGTCGGAGGAACCCTCACCTGCTCCTCCGCTTTTAAACGTCATCCTCCTGGCACACCAATACCCCTTTTCCACCCAAATTGCAGTGTACCTGCAGGGAAAACCCACTATAAATAGGCCATAGACTAAACACTGTGACTACTGCCGAGTCTTTTGTCCCGGGAACAAATGCCAATTGCAACATTTCCCTCTAAAGACAAAAGCCAGATGTAACTAGCTTTATAATGTTTGCATACCTGTTCTGAGAATCCTCCTCCACCTCCAAGGCAAACACCGAACTGTGACACACAAATACACACAAACAGTGTTCATCAGTCCCAAGTAACCTGACACATCGTGCTTGGTATGCAGGATCCTTGGAAACAGAGTAGCAGATTTGGAAAGGAAGCTGAAGACGTTGGAGGTTTCAGGACTGTGGAGTCTTCCAGGTGGGTCTGAAGACCAAGAGTTAAAGCTTCCACACAAAAAAAGATTTAAGCTGTACCGCACTCTCATTATTACAGCCCTAAAATGAGCCCTCTATGTTTTAATCTCACGTCAAACACAATCCAGTTATTAAACAAAAGAGTAATATTAGTCATGTGTACATACACACACAACACACACACACGCAACAAACAATGTTTCTGACTAATCCATTTAAGGAAACAATGATTTTTGAGGATATGGAAATAGAGCAAAGTGGAAAGAATATCGCTGCCATTTGTAGTTAAACGTCTGTAAAGCAGTTGCATATGATGAGGGACGTTACTGCACCTCACTGTGAAGCAAGGCGTCTGTTCTGCTGAGAAAACACAAAAGAACCTATAACTCCACCGCACCTTCAGCAAACATGACCATGTGACTCCGGCCGTGTTTACATAAAGTAAACTTGAAGTTAACTTGTGATAAACGGTGTCATCTCTGTCCCTTTAATAATTAATCATTTGTTGTAGAAATTTGTAGAAAATGGTTTTCTTAAAGTTACTCCCCTCATACATTGCTCTTGATTTATCATTTATGTTTTTTATGAGTAAAAGGACAAACTAATAATTTGCTAATTGTTTTAGCTAGCAAACTGGCTTAAAGGGACAAATAAATAAATAAAAAAAACCTAAGGTGCTATTCATCAATCTAGATTGATGTGAGCAGTTTAACGTAGGAGGAAGCGTGCGTCTCCTCATGGACGAGAGGTTCGTGCTTGTGAGGTGTCAACATTAATGTCCTCCTCCTCGGCTGAGCTGGAACATCAGCGAGCTCAGGAGAGCCTCTCGTCCCTGAGTACATGCACGCTTCCTGCTGCGCTGTGATACGGCAGAAAGGTTCGTGATATCTGGACAGAGTGCCATCCAGCTCCGTTATATTGGAGAGAAGGCAGACATCTGTAAGGTCGATATCTCCAACACTGTAACACCAAAACTATCTAGATTGATAAACAGCACCACAGGTAAGAGCAAAACTATGTATTTTTGATTTTATGGTGGACTGTCCCTTTAAACTGATTTCCCTTCTTTTCTCTCTTTTAAAAAAAAATCTAAATACATTAATGAGGTTTTATGCTCATAACTGTGTCTTTCTCTCTTTTGGCTGCGTCTCAGGCTTGACCTACCGCGTATCTGTGGGAATTGGGAGTATGTATTCCTTCTGCCCCACTTAGCCCATCCATGCCCTGCACTATGTCATGCCAGGACAAATCTGGGCAGACGCCCAGAAAGCGTGTCACCTCATGCCCACCGTTTACAATGTGTTGACTCCATTGACCACCCGCTCATGTGTCTGCTCATGATACCATTGACTGGAGCAGGCTGCCTGAATATCACACACTGGTGCTTTTGGTCTAGTAGATCTGTCTTAAAAACTCAGGGAAAGAATGAGTCTTTTTTAATGTTGGGGTTGGGCAAGAGAGATCTTCAGCACGCTACTGTTTTCTGGGTTCTTTTAAAAAAAAAAATGTGCTCAGATTCTCACTCGAAAAAATTAGAATCATAAATCATGTGGGACCAGGACCCGAAGGCTGTCACATTGTAGAGTGACGTATAATGCAGAGTCAGAGAAAAGAGAAGTGGAATTGATAAACAGACCGAAAAACAGAGTGAAAATCAAATGGTAAAATATGCTCTCACATCTGCCAATATTGTTTTTGTAAATTCTTGTCATTATGTGAGACGGTGGAGAAAAGCGTCTGAGATTTTCTTTGCTCCTGTAAGTATGCATTAGTGTATATGAGTAAACCCAGGCTTATCAATTCAATATTTTGACATTGTGCAAAGACGGCGGCCAGCTGTTCCCTTCCTTTAAACAAACCTCAGCCTCAGAGGAGCAAAACCAAACACATATTTAAAACACTGAACAATCTACCAAATGTAAACTGTATGAAAAATTTGAATCCCAAACTACATTTGCACGTACAACTTGGTGTCAAGACAGCCCAGCTAGAAAACAAGTTCCCCGTTTTCCCCACTGGAGGGAGATGTTGTGCCGTGTAAGAGCCCAACTGAGAGGTGGAGGGGCTGCGGCTGGATGGAGGTGCCCTGTCATGAGACCGTCATTCTCACCGCCATAAAACTGACAAGCATCCATTACTGAAAATGATTGCCCACATTACAAACACATTTAGGGGAATGTGCCGTTATTAGGGAATTTGTAGGCGAGGGCCCAGAGTACCTGACGACCACACTGTCCACCACAGTTAGGGAGACAGACATATAGAGAGAGATGCGAGCGTCTGTGGCCTTGATGTGATATGAAGTTGGGCTGATGGATATTAAAGGCAAACAGGTTAGGACGGAGGGCCTTGGCTGCCTGTCTGAGGCCCGGGGAACACTAGAGGTGACCACGTTGTCTCCGGATGAGAGAGAGCCAAAAACAATAACAATGACATCGATGCAGTGAGGCAGATAAAGTTGTGATTGATAGATCCCCACCAGTCCTCCAGTCCACCCTGAATGGTGAATAAGTGCAAGCGGAAATGTAACACAGCAAGTGAAAGCACCCATCGAGCTCAGTTTTTGTCCAGTGACAGACTTCCTCCAGTTAAGAACGAGGCATTTCCTTGTCACTGCCTCTCAGTGCAGGGTTTAACTGTTTGACAGACATCTCTTTTTTTCTTTCTCTGCATTTCGTGCTTCAAAGCATATGATCTGGTATGTTGGAGTATCATATAATGCAGAAGAGCCTGTTATATTTGCAAGATGGGCTGCAACTAACGATTAATTTCATTATCGATTATTTTACCGATTATTTTCCAGACTAATCGTTTGGTCTTTAAAATGTCAGAAAATAGTGAAAAATGTCCATCCCAGTTTCTCAAAGTCCAAGGTATACAGATATTCACTGTAATATGATATAAAACAGAGAAAAGCAGCACATTTCTATATTTGAAAGGCAGAAAGCATTTTCTGACTGAAAAAGTTGTTTAAAGGATCAGTCGATGGTCCAAATAGTTTATAGATTTTTTTTTTTTTTTTCCTCGATCGATTTCTCTTCTCCTTTGATCGTATAATCATTGCAGCTCTCGTGCATATACAGTGTGTCGTATGCCAGTGAGGTTTAAAGGAAGCCGCTGGCTCCTGGAGACACACGGCTGTGCTCAGTCTGGGCCTCGCTCTTCATACAATAACCAACACACGCCGCATTACTGGCTTTTAAAGGAAGTCTGCAGAATCCTCTGCGCCCTGATGCAGGCGTAGAGTCTTAAAGCTACAGGCCAGCTGAGCTTCACGATGCTGCTGACTGTTGAGTCTTTTGGCAGCTGATGATACGTCAACATTAAAGAATCAAGAGTCATTTTCTTCACTCAATAAATAAATAGGAAAGTTCGATGCATATCGATATATCTTGACACCACAGACATGCCATCGAGTCATTTTATCTATAAAGTTTCATAAAATTAAGTTACAATATTCATATTGCATTTTCAAATTTGAGTATACATTAGAATATTGTATAAAATAAAGCGGTGTTTGAAAATGTCAAATGGCTTCTCCATTTTCATTTGAGTATTGTCAGAGAATGACCCAATTTCTGCATATGTAAGTTGGAAATTAAAATTCTAGAAAATTCTTAAAATTTCTATTAAAATTGGGAGATTACATTTAAATTAAAAAATGTTCTGCCAAAATCTCTCTATAGTTAGTATGCTAACATTTGTCATTTAGCAATAAACACAGTTTACAGCTGAGGCTGATGGGAATCACATTCATTGAAATGAACAAAGTTATTATAATTCCTCCTGAAGGTGCATTAATGTTTGTAACAAGGCCATGGCAGTCCATCCCATAGTTGAGACAATGATTAAAACCGCTGTTTCTGTAAAAGGAGAAACTTTTTAGACAACCATTAACTTTGCTGCTTCTCTTGACGCCCTCAGCTGGTAGAAGCGTCCGGATCCAGCCCACGCTATTACTCTGGTGCCACGTCAGTGTCAGCACTGAGCCTCCATAACAATATGGACTGCATTCATAACAATATGGTCTCCGTTCACCATTCATGATTCTCACGCATCGTGTCACCCAGCCATCCATTTTCTCATTCTTCTGTTTGTTTTTGTGCCTCACACTTGAATAGTCAGAGAAACAGGCCTATTCACAGTTTCCGTGAAGGCAAAGGCTGATTACAGGCTTGTGTGTATGCTTGTGTCTATGTGAATACAGTTGTGTGTGTGTGTGTGTGTGTGTGTGTGTGTGTGTGTGTGTGTGTGTTTGTGATGTCTGGTTTATGGTGCTCCTATGAGTAGCATATGGTGTCAGCCTCAGAGGCGTGCAGCCATCACTAATGAAGACAGATGACAGGGAACTGAAGCCACTGCAATGCATACGTGCGTGTATGTTTGTACACACAGCACCATGCATGTGCCCCATCCAATCCCGACATGCCCAAAACTCTTCATTCCACTTACTTTGTCTTTTTGTTCTTGTTTTTGAGTGTAAAAGTAACGGGGAGTGTTTGTTTGACGGTGGTCTTACAGGGACACGAGACAACATCGCACTGAATGAAAATCTTCAGCCGGAGCTTCATCCGACCCGTGCCACACCTCAGCCACACGTGCAGCCGCCCAGAGGTGAGTGTGCAACTGTGTGGAACTGGCTCCTCCAGCCATTGATAAGAGAAGCTGCAGTTAACGGCATAAACACTGTAATTAGCCACCGCGTGCTAAACCCTCCTTGCTGTCTTCCATGTTTAACCCAAGTCCTTTCCCTTCCCGCCGCCACTCCTCTCTGCTTCTCATTGGTGCAAGCTGCCCAAATGCCATGGCATTTTGGAAATGTGAAGCAAATTCTCGCCCGCTGACATTCAGAAACTTCTGCCGTGTTCTCTTTGAAAGGGGATGGGGGACGGGGGGCCATAAATATGGATGCCAGTTCAAGTAATGTTGCTTTCTTCCTGCGTGTTTTTGAGTGTGTGTATGTGTGTGTGTGGGGGAAAAGGTGGCTGGGACTCTATGTGCAGTCTTTAACCTTTTTGCCTGCACATCCACAAATATGGGTCAGTAATCCCCAAAGTGAGAGCATATTTTGGCGAAGAAGCAGAACTAAGCTGTTGCTGTTGCCCAGATGCGGGGCGTCACACTCGTCTTGCGTCCCCTTGTCTGGGCACTGCTGCTATATTTAGCCTGTTGCCATGGAAGCACTTCAGTCACATAAGTAATTGAAATAACTTTCTACATTGACACAGTCGTCCTAAAGAGGAAACTTTTCCTTGTGCTTTCTTTTGAAAGTGTTTTTATGCCTCCGTGCTGGCGAGAGCCGAGGCCGGAGGCATAATGCTTTCTGGTTGTCCGTCCGCACGTCTGTCTGTCCAATTCTCGTGAACGCAATATCTCAGGGACGCCTGGAGGGAATTTCTTCAAATTTGGCACACATTTCCGCTTGGATTCAAGGATGAACCTATTAGATTTTAGTGGACAAAGGTCAAGTCACAAAACATGTTTTTGGCCATATATATATATACACAGTGTGTATGTGTGTATGTGTATATATATGTGTGTGTATATATATGTGTGTATATATACTGTGTGTATATATATATATATATATATATATATATATATATGTGTATATACATATATATAATGTCTATAATGTCAAGCCAGTATATGAGTAATTAAAATGACCGATTGTCTGATCTTCCCTCTCAGTTGTGTTGGACGACCTCGGCACAGATGGCGTCAGCAGGGAAGACACACCTGCGCTGCTCGAAAACCTGGAGCCTCTCCTGGGGGTGGAGACGAATGGGATTGACAGGAGAGGGGGAGAAATTTTGATGGAAGATGGAGCTGCCTTCGACCTGGAGGAGGGCCGGAGTCCAGTGGAAGAGGCGGGGCATGAGGTGGAGGGAGTTGGGGATGAAGAGCTGGGTTCCATGGTGGAGGAAGGAGAGGAGGCGGCTCTGGCGCTGGGTTTGTCCACTGAGTCAGACCTCCCGTGGCTTCCAATCAAACAAGCCTCTGTCGATCATTCAGAGGTGGGTCATCGTCAGCCATGCGAATCCCAGGACGACGGGTCGAATGTACCTGACCGCGTAGAAGCCTCGATTCCAGAGAGCCAGTCGAATACAGGGGAGTGGGACATTGTGGATCTGCGCAGTGACGCCTGTCATAGTGACAACTTGGCATGATCTGACCTCACTGAAGGACTTATTTAAATCCTTGTCTTTCTTATTGATGATTGTTCCTTGGCTAAGCCCCTCCCCCTTGACTACTGTTGCTAGGCCTGTCAGAATGTCAATATGGCGTTTTCAACGATATCAGTGAGAAATATTCCAAAGGATTTCTGGAATAATAGTTCTGAAATATCAGAGCAAAGTACACAATATGCATTTGAGAGCTAAATTCACAATATTTGGGAATAAGAGGACATTAAAATCGTAAATGATGTCGTATAAAACTAAATTATCCCACTTTTCCATTTGTTTAAAACCACGGTTCCTGCGGATAGCTAAAAATAAGGCCTTAATTTGTATTAAAATGTCTTAGCTCTTTAAAAAAAAAAGTCGTAAAAATACTAAGACATGGAAGTAGGATTTAATGAATTGTATTTTTTTCAGATATTGCTATTTAAAATCTCTTTCTATTATTATTATTATTATTATTATTATTATTTATTTATGTAAAAATGTACCAAACTTTTGTTTGTTGTTTGCAGATACACTGTCTGCTAGCTATTACCAACATGGGGAAATGTTTTATGTTACAAAAAAACATTTGGACAAAACTGTCCCTAACCCTGAGTAATCGGTGTCCTTTTTTTACTTTAATTTTAGTGTAAAGTTGGTCTCAAATTTAATTCCAAGTGGCATTCAAAACAAATCCTTACACTGAAAGCTCGCCAGGACGTCGCTCACACACCGTTGGCATGATCCATACACTGGATTTATTAAATAATAATAATTCATATTAAACTGTCTTTGTTCACTAACGTGGCTGATGTTATTAGCGTCATACCTTGGAGCAAACAAAGGAGTTTTTGTTGATTTTGAATGCATTCAGCTGTATGTGAGGTCTTCCACTCAGGGTTCATATGACACCCCCCCCCCTCTAAACTTTGAGGATATCTGCTGTCGGACTTGCAGGTTCCATATGCACACCGCTGAAAGCTTGACAGGCCGTACGTGCCTAGTTACGGTTGCTAACGTATGATTGGACAGTGGCTGTATTTGGGAGGGGCTTAATTAAGGTTCAGTTGCATTAATCATCCCGAGGTGCATTCACGCAACATGGCCGGCACTCATTAGCTCCCTGTTCCACCTAGCAGCTCTGTTTTAGTCAATACAACGGAGAGAAAACAGTTTTTCAGCCTCCGTTGACGGAGCCGGAGGTGCACTTTGTATCCAGACAGGAACAGACAATCTTAAAATCAATGGAGTTGCCAACTTCATGCCCTGCAGAAAGAATTTAGCTAGGAAAATAACAAATATGGCAGCCTCAACTCTCCTGTGCCCGATACTCCCTGCTTCCTTTCCCCTGCGATTAGATAATCCCAATTGTTTGCTTTCTTCTTCTTCCTAAGGGATGCCAATAAACTGAGCGCTGCGTTTTGTTCTTACTCTCAAATTGGCTTACCAAAACTTGTAATGGATGTGTTTTGTACATATATGTAAATTAATAATATTAATATTAGAAATTCTATTGATGTCTATTCATCTGTAGGGATGAATCTTACTCATCAGTGAGTTTTTTATTTTTCCTTATTTATATTTATTTAGAAGTTGATATTTGGATGGGACTACATGTGCCTTATATGTGGAAATATTTACTGATATTTATTCATATAAATGCATAAACCTGCAAAATGACTTGTCTTGAAGTTGGTCTTTTCTGACTCATGCATATACACGACAAATCTGATTTGTCTCGTGCAGTGATGCCCCATCAGGGGTTCTTGTACCACAGGGTGTCATTTTTATACTTTTTATTTTTCTATATAAAAATGCAGCATCAATGCAATATCAACTTGAAAACACTGTTTAACTTGAACTCTTGGCTACTTGACTGTTGGGAACTATGTGTAGTGACATTGAAAGTGTTTTCATTTATATTTGTCTCAGCTCCGTCTTTAAGCTTCCTCACAAGCGGGAACTTCATCAGGTCTGAACTTCCACTCTGACACAGAGGCTGACTTTGTGAACTTGGTGTAATATTTGTTTGAGCTTTCACACACTGATGACGTTTGTTTGATAGTAATGTTCTGAACCAGAAAATGAGCCCATATCTGCAGAAAATCTCTGACTAATTTCTAAATGTTCACAAGGTTGGTCTCTCATTAATTCTAAATGCAGCAGTCTCAGTCTTTTGATTGTTTTATAGATTAGTGCGGCTTAGCTTCATTCTCTTCTCTCCAGCATTGGGAGGGAAATGTTTCCGGCATCACAAATCTACAGTCTAAAATCATAGAAATATTTAAATTCCGTTTGTAATTGAATTAACATAGCCATTTTTGGGAATATTTTTATGCGTGTGTCCGTATAATTTTGATTATTTACCAATTTGCTTGATGAGAACACGTGCACAGAAAGCAGTACGATTGTATAACTTAAAAAACAAAGTTACGGTCACCAAAACTTCTCCGGCGCTGTAAAATGGATGGACAGACACGCCCATTTTGTCTTGCAGCCAAAGACCAGAGCCCACTGTGTGTAGAGAGTCGGTGGTGAGACCGACTCTTCCTGCATGCAGGTGACAGCTGGCCTCTCCAGGCAAACAGTGTCAAAGCCAGAATCCCTGAACTGCTTATTCTGCAGAAGGCCACTTGCTATTTTTAATCTCTGACACAAAATAGAGGTGAGGAGAGAGAAAGAATTCGAGCTTGGATCCATGGTGTGCACCCAGTGTCGGCCCTGTGCCAGGCAGCTGATTTGGCACACTGCTGCTCGCCTTTTTTTTTTTTTTTCCAAGGAGTTTGTTAAGTTTATAAACCAGATGGAGTCTGAAATAATGGAATTGCAAGATGATACCAGCTTGCATTGGGTTCCTCATAAAGTCGTTGAACAATTTTATGTTTTGGCATGCGTATGAAAGCCTTAAATAAATTATTGAGCTTTGCATATCTGTTTGAAAAAAACTTATTATAATTATCTTCAGAACACTTTGGTAATAAATGTACGGATGCATTGAGAGGCAAGTGGGGGGAAATAATCTTTCTAAATTGAATTATATCTTGAATTTTAACTAATTGCATCTTCCAGGACCTTCGTGTCGCTAAGAGACCATCCTTACCATAACATTACTTTAGGGGCAACAACATTCAGGCAGCGGCTTGTCTTTTTCCTGCATGTTTCATGTGGAGTTAATAATTCTAATGTATCATAGATACTGTAGTTTTACAAGCGTGTTGGGGAACAACGGTGGCCTTCAGGTAACGTAAAGACGTAAAAGGCCACCTCTATAGCCAGTGTTGGGTTTGTCTGTTCTGGGCTACTGTAGAAACATGGCGGACTCATGGACAAGGACATGCTCCCTGTGTAGATATGTAGGGCTCATTCTAAGGTAACGAAAACCCAACAACTCTTAGTCTCGAATAAAAACATAGTTATGAATATTATATTACATTTCTTCTAATAGATCCCCCTAAATACTACACGCTAGCCCTTTTAAGTCATAAATGCACTTTAGATCACCACATCTTTTTCTCTCTCTTCCCTTTCAGGGTTTCCCCCACCAGAGGACAAGTACAAAATGTGCATTGTGAATAGCTTTGATTGGCCCCGAGCTGCTCAGATCACTCAGGTGTGTTCGCCTCGCTGTGTTTGTGCTTCAAAGAGCTATCGTGGGAGAAATCATTAGCGTGCCTGTCCTGTGATTTTTGTAGCTTTGTACCTAGCTGCCACCCTTTCATGGCTAAGATGTTGAGATGGGTTGTCAGCATAAAACCACTAATCTTATCACAGTATCAACTTGCTTTGTTCTGATCCCTAGCCCCCCAGTTATTTTACCCTGGAGCCTGGAGAGTGGGAGAGACGAGCCGGGTCACAGCAATGCTCACCGGCTCTAATAAGTGTGACCACCAGGGAGGGTTTGACACCCCATCATCTCTGGGTCCTCCAAAGGTTTGAGGGATGGGGGTGGACAGGGGCATGTGGAGCCAGCAGTTTCCAGGCCAACCCCTCCACAGGGTTAATTACTATACCAACCAGATGCCCCTTCCACTGATGGTCAGTACCCTTATGATCCATACTTCATTCGCTCACCTTGCTTTTTTACGCTTACCTGAGTTTTATCATGTGGCGCCTCTGAGACAGTCGAGTTCGCAGAGCCCTGCAGGTTTGCTCCCCGGGTGCTGTGATTTGAGGAGTGTAACTTTCTGCTCCGCTGCTGACGAGGCTGTGATTATCTGAGATAATAGACCAAAGAGAAAAAACGCAGGCACAATATGTCAGTCATCTTTTTCCTGCATGTTTCATGTGGAGTTAATAATTCTAATGTATCATAGATACGATATGCATAACTGCCTCATTTGCTCGGTTTGCACTTTCATATGGATTCAGTATCTGTGCAATTACTGTGTGCATTTTCTCGTCAGCTGTCCAATATGAATATGGTCTGCTATGTCGTATTAAGGTACGTGACACACAATGAGTTTGTCCTGTTGAAACAACAATTTGCCATTTTACACAGTTACTTTCTGGACTATTTCTCTGCTGGACGTAGTGACTTCCTGGAGTCTCTGCTGGTTGCCTGCCTCATGGAGACGACACAACTCAGGACAGAGCCTAACTCTCTGCAAGACAGCAAATAATAATATTCCCCAAAACTATTCCTTTAAAGCAACATTAAACTGGCATGTGGTTGAATAGTTATTTATATTACAGAGAGATTGTAAATGCACTGTACCTGCCACCAGCCCTCATATTAATACAGTTTCCTTCACAGAATACTCCTCGTTCCCTGTGACCTAGCTCAGTAGTTTCCAATTTTTCTGGAGGCAAAACTGAAACTGACTGCAACAACAACAACATGGCTCCGAAGGCCCTGCTGGCAAGAAAGGCCGGCAAAATCGCAGGATGTTGGAGGAGCGTTAGCTTGTGGATGGCCGATAAGCAGAAAGGCCACGCCGGGGGTCAGCACGTAGCCACGGCATACAGTCAGATCTCTATTAAGATAGGAGATGGTGGGCCAGTGTGATAAGAGCTGACAGGGTCGATGTGATATCAGTGATGATGTGTGATCAGCTGCAGAAGCTACTTTCCCCGCCCAGCAGGGGAATCAGAGTCGGGCCAAACTTATTCTGGGCTGTTATAATGAGGTAGTCTTCAATTCTCTTGATTCACATTTCACAGTATTTACAAACATAAAGCAATCAATATGGCAACATGTTGACGTTTTAATCTTAAAAGTTCTTTATTTTGTATTGATATGAATATTAAATGACATAAAGTTTGAAGAGCTGTGCAGATTTAAATCTGAAGCAGCAGTCCCAGGTAATGTATTTGAATGTTTGTATGCAGTGCAGCTGTGATATGAACAAAAAAAGGATTAGATTTGGTTGGCAGTCACTCAATTTTGACTATTGAAAATGACTGATCAGGATCAGGAGTTTAAAAAAACAGATCAAGACATTCTACTTTTAACTGAGCTCTGTGACTTTCTCACAGTGAATGTCAACCATCACTTCAGTCGGAGGCGAGGGGCTCTCTGCACCCTTGGACCACTCGGCCTGTGCGGTCCAATCATCCATTCGTGCTCCAGTATTGTGAGGAACTAAAGTATGACGGGGGCATAAAAACATCCCTTCTCGTATGTTCTATTCTGCACAGATGTACGTTATTTCAGCCGTTAAACCTATTTTGTGTCCAGTTCTTTAAAGCTGGGGTTTGCAGTTTCAGCAGTGATTAGTCCCCAGTATTGTCCACACTCTCACCGCCAGCTCTGCAGCTGTGTTTGCCAGAGCCATTTCATACACAGTTGGACTGCTATTTAATAGCCTGTGAAAGTGAGACAGACAGGAAGATGGGAAATGCCCAGTATTTTATATTATCCTTCCATATGATAGAATTATGACTTTGTTGTAATGTGGACTTCTCCTTAACCATCGCCATCAATCCCCCAGCTATAAGCAATGAGCCATTTGCCATTATGCAGCTTGTTAGCAATGTCCAGGCTGTGTAATTACCTGTGTCAACGGCAATGATTGTCTTTAGTGACAGATTATTCATCACTTTATAATTGTAGAGGTTGGAAGAAGGATTTTTAGCTCTTCTAACAGAGCCGAGCAAGTAGAAATGTCCATGCTCATCACTTTTGACGAACCTTTCAGATTGGATCAAGAGTTTGTGCACGTCGACAGACCTGTAAACTACAAGAAACTACAAGTTGTAGCCTGCTGGCTCCTGCGTATGGGGATGATGATCTGTGATCATATTGATTAGGCTAATCAGTGCTTTGATAACAGTAACATTGGGTGCCAAAAACACTTCCTTCCAGGCAGCCAGGAACGAAGCTTTTAAATGAAAGGAAATGAACAAAGAGGGAGAGCAGCAAATTAATTTGATTTAAAGACCAATAATCTCACTACATCATCCAAAATGTAATGTTGTGTATCATTGATTTCATTCATTTTTTTATGTTCTTAGGAGTCGTTGTTTGCAATATTTATTGTATTTTCTGCTTTATTTATTTTAACATCAGAGGTGGACTAAATACTTAGACATTTTACTTAAGTAAAAGTAGTAATACTACATTGTACACATTTCTGTAACAGAAAAAGTCCTGCATTCAACATTTTACTAAAGTAAAAGTCCAAAAGTATTTGCATCAAAATATACTCATTAAGCACTCAAGTAAAGTAGGCCTACTAGTCCTGAACTACCTTAACATTGTACTTAAACAATAGGCTCCTTGAGTAAATGCATTTAATTAATTTCCACCACTGCTATTCTGATCACTCATGCAATATGTATATATGTCTGTGTATATTTGTATAGCAACTACAATCTTTTCGGCGCGGTTGCTTGTTTCTGCCTGTACTGCAGTGAGGCTGTGGGCTGAGGGGGGCGAGGCAACAGTCGTGCCTGTGTGCGAGCGTTGTTTGGCGGGCACATCATCATCATCATCATCATCCGGACCGAGAGGCAGGATCCCCAAATCCCTGCGTCGCATCTGCAGCCACTGCGCTCCTTCACGGACAGCATCATGTGCAGGACTCAGTAAAACCGGGACCTTTCCTTTCTCGCACTAACGCGCTGCTTTCGAGTAATTTAGAAAAAAAAAAAAAGGGATAATAATGATGAGGTAAGAGCTTCCGGTCGCCATTTTGCTAGTGTTTAACGGCTTTGGGGGAAAGTGTGCATGAAGCAAAGCTGCCGTTTGGACGGATAACGTTACCCCGAGGCAGCATGTTCAAGCGACATCGTTTAGATTTGGGTGATGATTATTCGCCGGGTAAAAAGAGGCCTTCTGATGGGTATGTAACGTTACGTCCCGCTGCTGTTGCGAAGTCTGTGGAGGCTGCAGGCTGTTTTGTTGTTGTCCTGTTGCTAACTAGCTAGCCGTTGCTAACGTTAACTCCGCTAAAGTTCAGCTCCTAAGTTAGCTCAGGCGGGAGTGGAAAGGCATAATTATTGAGAGGAAGGATACAAAGTCAGCTGTGTAGGGTTGACTTTGGACTTAATGTCGTTAAATGGTCTAACAAAGTGGCTAGTGTAACGTTAGCTATCTTAGCAAACAGACTACACGTGGCTACATGCTAGCCAGTGCTAGGTTACGCGCTGTGTCTTAAATAAAAAAGGGCATAATGCTACATTTCACGAGACAACGTCAACATGTCGAGATGAATTCACGGTTGTTATGTCGTGTGTCCATTACAAAACACGAAGAAGGAAAGCTGAACACCAGACTGTTAGCCGTCTCCTGTTAGCATGTTAGCTGTTAGCATGTTAGCTGTCAGGTGCGTCAGTGTTAGCAGCTCTCCGTGGGGATATTCACGCTCTCGTGTTTTTAAACTTGACCCGAGAGGCCTGGAGAAGTTGGACGACCGAAGAAACTTTTCACGGTCTCCGAGAGCACGCGCAGGGTCACTGCCCCGGATTTCAAATCGCGTTGACCTCACGCGAACGACAAGCAACATACCCAAGAGGTCACATGGACACTGAATGAATGATGTGCAGTAACAGAGCCAAGCATCCTGATGTGCATCCCCACAGTCAAGGACGCGAGTAGTACAGATGCGTACATTTACACTGATATTAGTAGTAAACGCACTCATGAGTAATGGAGTTGTCTTGTAGAGCAGCTGGAACGAGTTATTGCTAATGAAGTAATTTTTTATGTGAAAATGCAGTTTCAGCCTCTCAAAAAAATGGAGATTTGCTGCTTTTCCCTGGTTATATATTATTAAAGTGAATATTTGTGTTTTGGTCTGACAGACCAAGACCTTTTAAAGACGAGGGTTGCAACTATCAATTAATAGTTAATGTCAGAAAATAGTGAAAAACCCAAAGGTATTTACTTTAATATGACATAAAGCAGAGAAAAGCAGGACATCTCCATATTTGAGAGGCTGAAACCATTTTCTGACAATTTTGCATGAGAAATGACTAATTACGAGTAACGATCAATCGATTGTTAAAGTAGTTTGCAATTTAGTTTTCTGTCCACTAATTGTTGCAGCTCTATTGAAAGACATCACCTTGGACTTTGAGAAACTAGGATGGATGTTTTTCACTCTTTTTATAGACCAAACAATTAATCGATTTGATCTAGAAAAAAATCTGCAAATTATTATATTATGAAAATAATTGTTAGTTGCATCCCTCCGTATTAGTGATCAATAATGTGTGATTTTTCATAGTGGAATCTGTCAGACATTTCGAGTCATTTTGCACTTCCAGGTCAAGATTCATGATCATTTTTAGCATTAATTTATCCCTTAATGCCATCGAGCTTCATGCATCATTTTTGTCCAAATAATGTTCACATATATACATGTTCACTTTCTGTTCTGAAGCCATTAAATGCATCTTTCTCCAACAGGAGAACAAACTTGTGGTTTGTGGACAGTTAGTTTATTCATGACCTTTGCGTGTCACTTTATGGGGCAGTGCTTTTTGTAACAGTGAATAAAAATGTGCGGTAACCTTTTCATTCAATTTAAAGAAACAAACTTGACATGGGCTATAATTTGTCTGTTTGCTTAGTTTAATCTGTACTGTTTCTCGGGCAGAATTGTTAGTTTTGGACATTTCAGGAGTATGTGGGGGTGTGCAGGCACTTTGGAGTTATGTTGTTGAGGTTTGGTTTGTATGGCAGTGTTAAATCAAATCTTAACTTCACCTTCTTATGTCTCAGGCGTGACCGCGACAGGGACAGAGACCGCGATGAACGGTCGAGGGACAGGGACCGTGACCGGGACAGAGCATCTTCCGGCATGCCCAGCGGCGTAGCTGCTGCTGGCAGTGGAGGCTTCCTGAAGCAGAACCCCGTTCAGCCGCTGATCAACCCCTACACCAACCTGCCCCACACGCCACGCTACTATGAGATCCTGAAGAAGCGGCTGCAGCTGCCTGTGTGGGAGTACAGAGAGCGCTTCACTGACATCCTCATGCAAAACCAGTCCTTTGTGCTGGTGGGAGAGACGGGCTCTGGAAAAACTACACAGGTAAAAGGCAGAATGTTTTTGGAGTACCAGGACATAAACTATTTTTAGTAACAAATTGACGAAAATGTGTCTCATTGAATTTAAATCCAGCAATTTAAACGGTATAACAATATCATAAAAGAACAGGGTGCAATGAACAGATGATGCATTTTAAACCGTTTCTCTGTGGAGCTGCTGATTCACGGCGTGTGGTTGTTGAGTTAAAGTTCTTGAAAGAGCTGGCTTGTCTGTTTTTGAAATTTGAAAGAGAAGATTAGAGTAAATCACTGGTTGAGCCTCAGCGCTCTCCTGAGGGGAATACAAACTATCTTCCAAACACTTCTTAAATTAAGTGTTGTAATCTTGTCAGTGCGCTCTGCCCTGATGATGCTACAAAACATTTGTATTCCACACATTCGTCATGAATCTTTTAACAGACTTTCAAAGAATGTTTAGTTTGTGTTTACCTCTACAAATGCGTACAGAACGAGGTCGGGGCTACATATCTTTAGGAATCATCACTCCTGGTTGTTTCTCTTGATGTGAAAGGAAAAATAATCAGTGATGAAATAAAATTTTGTAATTAATGGTATTTCTTAAAATTTTAGAGAGCATTTTTGGTTTTGGTAGGCAAAATGTCTTTCTCACACTTGTCAGGGAAAAGTTTTAAAACAGAAAATATTCTGCATTCACTTTGTCTTAATGCAAATGCTGCTTAAATAATAGCATACAGGCATCCCACAAAACATATTCTGATGATTAGGGTCATGCCTTATAAGTTTAATAACGTATTTTAATAATGTCCATGAAATGTTTATCTCTTCCACGCCTGTCATCGGCATTTTTGTTGCTCCTCTGATAGGGTGACATTTCAAAGATTGGTAAGATTTGAATCATCTCTAAAGGGCAGTCATCTGAACCTCAAGCTTAATAGAGTGGAAGTACGACCTTCTTCGTTGGAGTCTCTCCGAGCAAGCTGCTTCTGTTTTTAAGCTCTAAGCAAGAACATGGCGTCAGTGAAAACGTTGTCCGGTATGACTTTCACAGGTATGTGCTCTGCTGGACAGAGCAGACTGTAGCAATGCACTTCCAAGTAGTAGAACTGTGAAATCTTTTTATTTTTGTGGAAAATGTGTCAGTACACCCACTGACCCACTACATGATCTGCTTTGCGTTCATCTCACTAGTTTGCTTTTTCCTTTTTTAAAGTGGACACACACAACTTCATTCCTGCTTATATACAAATCTTTGCATTAAAATAAGACTCGTCCTTATTCACGGTGCATCTTCTATCAGCAAAATATAAATAAAATTGTACCAAAACTTAATACCCAAAATGAAAGCAACAGAGAATTGCTTTCTCTTTCACCTTGTGCCACATTCCTGCTAATTAACAAATGTTATCATGAAATAAGCCTGAAAATAAACAAGGTCTTCACCCAAATCTTACCGTCTCAATTGCGTAGTAAAATAGAGGCTTACAGGGAACTAATGTAAACACACTTTTTGTCAATATTCTACAACAATTACATTGTGCAATTAACATTTACTTCATAATAAGTTAAAGCAAAAAAAGTTACCACTTTAAAGATGGCGTTCAGACTTTTCCTCTTCGGCTCAACCTGACTTGTATTGCTGTCTTCCAGATCCCTCAGTGGTGTGTGGACATGGTGCTGTCAGTGGCAGGACCAAAGAGAGCAGTGGCCTGCACCCAGCCCAGGAGGGTGGCAGCCATGAGTGTCGCCCAGAGGGTCGCCGATGAGATGGATGTCATGCTGGGCCAAGAGGTGGGCTACGCCATCAGGTTTGAGGACTGCAGCTCTGCCAAGACGGTACTCAAGTAAGAAAGCTAGTTAAAAATATTCCTCTTGGCTCTCTTTTTATGAAAAAACTAAACCAATGACAAACCTACAGCTGTTGTGGGAGAAGTAGATAAAGTAGGAGCCTGTTGTCTTAACAGGAGCCTTGTACGGGTGATTAACTACAGAAAATTCAATAGACCAGGAGTTCTCAAACTTTTTCAGACCAAGCACCACTTAACCGATAAAAAAAAAAACCCTCACGGACCATCGAACTCCCCAAATATCCAAAAACAATAGTCCTGCTTACCACTCCAACAGTATATTACACATTACAGGCTAATATTGAGCTTTATGTGACCTTCTCTACATCGCTCGTTCACACATTAAATCAACAATACAAATACAACTACGGATTCTACAAGCATTTCATTCATATGCGATCTAAACGGTAAATGGTCATACATTTTACACATCATATGAAACGTAGACTACATTTATTACTGAGTTTATGTCCAAACGAACAGAGTACTTTTGAAAATTAAGGGTTTTTTTCACATCAAAGCTTTTTCCTTGAAAAGTATGTTTTTTTTGAAAAGAAACAATTTCCCATGAAAATTAAGTTGTGTTTTTTTTTCATGAAAACATTTTGTATTTTTTGACATTCAAGCTTTTTTCAGGAAAATGAAGTCTTTTTAAATTTATTTATTTATTTATTTTTTTACAGCCAAGCTTTTTACATCAGGGGTTCTCAAACGCACACAAAATTACTTGTTGTCGCTACAGCTGAACCCCTTGTAGCTGCTAAACCACCTGCATCAGGACGATGCACCTTGACTGTCGCGTCAGATTTTTTATTTAATTTTCTTTTAACTGACCCGGTGTTGAGCCATCGATCCATCTCGTCAGTTGACTCTCAAATTGACCGCGCAGATCATTTATGACGTAAGATCGTAAAACGAACCCACGTAGCTACGTAGCTATGCTACCTCTATGCTACACTCTATGCTAGTAATTTTTAAACTTATAATATATTAATTTAAAATGTGACATTTTACCAATATACTCACGGACCACTCTTTGAGAAAGACTGCAATAGACTAATGGGGTGCTCAAAACTGACACGGCCATAAATTCTGCATTTTTACTTTTGCGAGTACAGTAAACGTACGCTTTGTTAGTTCATAGATTACATATATTTATGATAAATAATATTATAAATACATTTATTTAATATAAATTGTCTGATGCTTGACACACTGCCGTTAAAGGATATTGAGGAGAACGATCCCCGCCCTGTGAAACTGAGAGCAGAAGCCCGTCAACACCCAAACATAGCAGCAGAGCTTTTCTCTCTTCATTCAGCATAAGTGCTGGGAAATATAGCTATTATAGAAGGGAAAACCCAGTTTTATTATAAATTGCATCCACATTTTGGCAAATTCCACAATATTCTGCATTTTACAGTTAATTACATTTTTATTATGAAATTTTGCGATTCCATCCGTGTTTTACGCCTCGTAAAAATCATAGGACCCTCGGAGTGCTGCGCTCATTACAGCGGGGTTTTATTGAGATAATGCCATTATACAGTATATGCTGATAAAGCCTGCATGTCCTTTGTTCACCCAGGTACATGACAGATGGAAGGTTGCTGCGGGAGGCCATGAATGATCCTCTGCTTGAGCGCTATGGTGTCATCATCTTGGACGAGGCACACGAACGCACATTAGCTACAGATATCCTGATGGGAGTCCTCAAGGAGGTCGTCCGCCAGAGGGCTGACCTCAAGGTAAAAATAATATGCTGAGTTTATTCAGTGTAGTTCTAAAAACAAGTCTTCTTTTATAGCCTCAGGATTTTCAGATTACAACCCTTTGATAGCAGGTGGAGTCCTTTTTTAAAGGTAGTGTAAGTTTACCAAACCTTAAAGGAATACTTCACCCACGAAAGGACGGAGAGTTGTGCGAGAGTTCGTAAATGGATGTTAATACAGTTTTGCTGCTGTTAAACACGACCACCATTTACGTGAATTCATTAAGAATGTGATGAAGAATCAGTTTGTGATTCTACATTCACCGTGAAAGAACTCAAGGTAACCGATTTAACATTTTAGGTTCATTTAGGTGAAGTATTCCTTTAATGTGACTATTTATCCAGCACCTATTTACACAGTTTATTCTGGAAAATCAAGTCTCATGTTTATTTAGTCTTATCTCTGGACTTGGTGTTGAAAGTACTCTTGACAGCAGTCTGATTTGTTTCCACTTAATACCTTCAAAACACTGTTAAAGCCCTAAACTGCAGGATCACTCGGTGACAGTCAGTGTTTATGTCCCTCTTCTGTCATTCCTCGCTTTCGTCACATTTCTCCTGACAGTGTCCCCATGTTTGACAGCTGTGTATCTGTTGAGGAAAGAGAAATGCTGCGGTTGGGCTCAGAAATGCACATCTATTCTGCACCGCAGCACCAGTGGCGATTGCTCCGAGTCGGCCCCGTTTTAAGCCAATCAACTAGGGGGAGAATAGCAATGTATCTGCACAGGCAGGCAGAAGTTTTATAGGCAGACTGTGCCAGACATAATTCTCATAAAGCAGATGGATAATGACTAGTTGTTTGTCAGTGTGGAATCAAAGGTTAGATTGCTGTTCGCCGACTGTTAAATGAGGTCTAGGTTATTGGGAATGATCATCCACCCACACCCCTCTTTCTCCTTCATCCCTATCCCCTACCAAATTTGAAAGTTTAATTTGCCTTGATTAAGAGCAATTATGATGCCTCGCAGAGCGTAAAGCGAAATGCCGAGACACTGGCCCCTGAAAATGTTTGAGATTGAAAATAGGAGACGCGTCTCCCATCAGAATCCTAATGCGCTCCATCTAATGGCTCTGGAGAGAACATTGTGTACCCAACATCAGGAACAAGGACCGTCGTAGATCTGTGTAGGTCAGTGACTTGGAGTGTAATGACAAGTTCTACACATGGACACCATCTTGGGTTCGTGCCGGCGCCCTCATCAAATTCTGAATCAAAGCATTATCCATCCTGTACAGCTTTTTCACTCTTCATCTTCTCGGTATTTGGTTGCGCCACTTAACATTTGTCCTTATCCTCAATAATCATCAAACCATATAAAATGTTAATTCATTTTACACTTGAGTGCTCACTCCCCTCATCACCACAGTCTTTTAAAAACTCTTTACTTTTAGTTTTATGAACACATTGTCTCTTCTCTTCCCGTGTCCTCCTCTGTCCAGGTCATTGTCATGAGTGCGACGCTCGATGCCGGCAAGTTCCAGGTGTACTTTGACAACTGCCCACTGCTGACCATCCCCGGACGCACGCACCCTGTTGAGATTTTCTACACGCCTGAACCTGAGCGGGACTACCTGGAGGCGGCCATCCGCACTGTGATCCAGATCCACATGTGTGAGGTGGATGAAGGGGACCTGCTGCTCTTCCTCACTGGACAAGAGGTACGTCTCCATAGGTTTTTAATGCAAATGTTTGTGATAGAGCTGCAACGACTAATCGATTAGTCGATCGACAGATAAATGTTCGCCAACGATTTTGATAATCGATTAATATTTAAAGTAATTTTTCATGCAAAAATGTCAGAAAATGCTGTTTTAGCCTCAAATATGAAAATTTTCTGAATTTCTCTGTTATACGTTTCATATTAAAGTGATTATCTTTGGGTTTTGGACTGACAGAACAAGACATTTAAAGACATCAAGTGTTTTTGACTACTTTCCGACATTTTATAGACACGATTATTTGATCAATCTAGAAAATACTCTGCCGATTTATCGATAATGAAAATAATAATTAGATGTAGCATACAGTTATATTATCTTTAGAGAGTAGTATTTTCTGTCAGACAACAAAAATATATAATATAGTCAGTCTGTTGGTCAACTAATCGGTCGATAAATCAACTAATCGTTTCAGCACTAGATTCATTTATAACTTTGTTTTTTTTTCTCCAAACGTGCAAGGTTTTAAACGTATGCAAAGATTTAATTCATCTCCAAAGTTAAGAGTGTGCACATTAATCTAATTACATAGATGAGTTATTAACATACACGGTGTCATGAGCACACGCTTGTGCACCCTCTGCACAGGAAATTATTAATCCTCAGCTTTATAGATGTTAATGCACGTGAGTGTAGCTGTTTAGGAACCACCACGATTTGCACTGTGAAAAAAAAAAAAAAAAGCAGGACTGACCCAGATTCTGCCCTTCCCACAAATCTCTGAAATTAAGTCATTTATTATTTTTTTCCCTCCCTGCAAATGTTATCCACTGATGTGTAATGGAGGGCAGGGTTCATGCCCAAAATGATGAATTTGGTCACAGCAGGGTGAACACACACACACACACACACACACACACACACACACACACACACACAGAGGAAAGCACCAACAAATGTTTCAATGTCCTGATCATTGGACAGGAGAAGCCTGTCGGAGCCTGTGCTGCTCTGATTATTCTCTCAGCAGCGCTCTGACCATGTGATAACTTGTAGTAAACGGACTGGACGATATCACCAAAAATATTATTGCCATGTGTTTTTTAAAATTTTATATTGATCAATTTTTATAATTATCACGATATATAATAACAATTATTATTAATGAAAATAATAATGCTCAATTTGGTTTTGTTTTTTTTGCGACCAAGATTTTATTGGTTTCCCCTTTCCCCCCGTTTGCATTCATTATATATATATATA
>CALSBV010010391.1:1888885-1931322 GCA_943590825.1 Bovichtus diacanthus
TGTGTGTGTGTGTGTGTGTGTGTGTGTGTGTGTGTGTGTGTGTGTGTCCGTGTTTTCCATGATTGCTGCATTTGACAACGGAGCCACAGGGAGCTCGGCAAAGCATACTGCAGTCCAGGTTTAATTTCCTCCGTCAGATGGAGCGATAGTTAGAACAAATGTACTGTAGCAGGGAACCACGGTTTTCCCCGGCCGCCTCCCCACACCTTCTCATATCATCCAGATTTGCCACCATTGTTCATCCAGCTGTTGTTCAGAACATGTTTGATTTGGCTGTTTACACACGCAGGTGACGCCTGGATTAATTGTTGCACTTGAATCTTTCAGGAAATTGATGAAGCCTGCAAGCGAATCAAGAGGGAGGTGGACGACCTGGGGCCTGAAGTGGGTGATATCAAGATCATCCCGCTGTACTCCACACTGCCTCCACAGCAGCAGCAGAGGATCTTTGAGCCACCCCCACCTACTAAACCAAGTGGTGCCATCGGAAGGAAGGTATGACTGCCTTGTTGCTATTAAACACGGAGGTTGAAGTGGGGAGTTTGAGTGAAAGAGAAAATGAGTGGCGTTGATGTAGAAAGGCCAGATGGGGAATAAGGTTGGTAAAGGAAGAGAGCTGGAAGGTAGGGACAGAAACTTCTTTCTCGGCTTTAGCGCAGAACTGACTCACACAACATATGCTGCTTTTGTCAGCATGTGATTCTCTGCTCTAAATTATAACTGGGGTATTACTCACGCCCTCTGAGCCGGAGGAAAGTACTGCATCCTCACTCATCTTACCACTACATTTGCACAGAGAAGAGGCCTCTGCAGTCTGAAGCCACGTGAAAGTTGCATGTTGCGTGAGCTGATCAAAAACGAGACTTCTTGCTGTTCGTAGTCTTCTTCTTCAATCACTTAATCTCAGAGGAGTGGATGATCCCCTTATTGATACAGACACGAGACAATTCCTCTCTTTTTGCGTGACAGTTTCTTTTTAGATGGGCTCATCACCGGAGTAGCAGCACCACCTGCGGTGCCACAGTGTTGGCCAGGGATCTGACAGAATATCAGAATATCATCACTGCCAGTGAATGAGCAAACATTCACCCCAGCATCTGATATGGGACGGTGTTGATGAATGACTCATTGCTACAACCCCTCTAATTGAGGCAGATCAGGCTGACATATGAGCAGTGAAAATATTTATGGGCTGTCAAAGATAAACACAAAACGCTCAAATCAACCTGGATTTTGGGAACATAGGATTCCTTGCAATGTGAATGAATATGGAATTAATCCCAATTTAAAAAAAATTAATAGATAAATTGACACGCCACAAATCGGGTTTAATCTGAGCCAGGCCATACGACACTGATCACAACCATCACATCCATACGGGGTATGTAGTATACAGCGGTTTAAAAATAATAATAATAATATATATATATATATATATTATCGGGTCAGTACTCTATAACGGCTGATACGCAAGTTCAGGCATCAGAATTGATATCGGGATGGAGAAAATGGTTTTGCATTCGTCGATCTGGAGCGATCAAATATCATCGACGCAAAGTGAAAATATTGATACGTATCATCTTTGAAGATGCGCCTTTATTTTGAAATTCCCATGGCACGTCCGTTTCGCCAATTCTGCCCGAACACACCTCCTCCCTACAGAGCCCAGTAATAAAAGTCAAATCATATTTTAGTTGCATTTTGTGAGTTAAATGTAAGTGATTGTGTTAAACGGGCATATGATATCGTCTCGTATCGATTGCAGGCCCCTGAAATATATTTATTGAAAAATGGGATTGTGACTTTGTGACTTCAGCCAATATCGTTTTCCAAAGAACTGATGTAACATCGTATCTAGATGAAACTTGTGATTTACACACCGAGTATCGGAGCACCTCTATACATCGGTCTGACGTGATGGAACCAGGAGGAACCTGATTTTCCACCAGCAGCGTTTTATAATGGTGCTTCTTCCTGTCGGTGAACATGTTGCTGCAACGTCTCCCTGGTTCCCTTGAGTGAAGTTAAAACAGGAAATATAGTGAATGTAGTGACAGCGTGACCTCTGAACTGTCAACCCGGCAACCGCCTCTTTTTTTCCTCCAGAATCAGTTTGTCAGGTGCTTGTTGAATTGGTGGAGGTGGCATCTAAAGTTGCCGTGCTTGAAGTAAGTGTGCTTCTCCTGCAAGACGGACTGAGCAGCTCATCAATTGAAAAATGCAGAGATGTCATCAAAGCCAGCCCAAGAGGAAGTAGTGAAAAAGAATTAAGGTTCGCTACGTCTGCTGCTACGCATGCTAACGACTGTATTAAGCTCCCCTCAATTAACATAAAGCACCAGCTCGTCACTGCTCTATTTCTCCAGGAAAGCCACTGATCTTCTATTTTTGAACAGTTTAATCATTAAGAGCTAAGGCAGCAATTGACTAATTACAAACAAAGACTATAATCTCACTTTGCTTTCCAGTGTCTCAAAGATGGTCTCTTACAAATGTGCTGTGATGAGTTTGTTTTTAGCATCATCACGTTTGGAATATTCCCTCAAATGTCACTCGTGATTCTGCCACATATGCATTTCAATGAGCTTTGGTTGTGGGTGCGTCGATGCTGCTCAAGGCACGTTCTCCTTTTCCCCAGCCAGGGGAAGGCTTTATTTGTCAACAAGGCTGTGTTTCCCAGCAGGGAATGTGAAAGATGGCCCGTGTTAGCCATAGTACTTGCTCTCCTGCAGGTAATAACCCAGAAATAACATGCAGAGATGATGCTCTAATGATATTACTGATGAAGAAGCCAGGATTATCCAGTGCAGCAACAGACTGGAAGGAGCCAGCCTGCGTTCAGTGTAATGGCCCCAGCCCGGATAATCCTTCAGAATCAATGCAGTCAATGAGGCCACCCATATGATCATGAAATGTGAGAGGGTGTCATGTGTGGCATCTGCTGGAGCACTGTGGTGTCCCAACACGCAGGACAGCGGCAACCTCACAGAGCACATTTGTTAACCGGACTTTGAAGCATTCCAAGTCTTTCATTCCTCGCTGGGACGTTGGTTGCTGGCATATAGTTTCTGTCAGGAGACACTGCTCTCTTTTTTTTTTTCAGACTGCCACAGTGGGGCTCATAGGTTTCACTGCAGAAACTTACCTGAGCTTCACTTAAACTAAACTTTTAGGAACTTTGTGAGTCTTTGGTAGTCGAGGTTTTTAACTGTATTTTGCAGCCTGGGACATTTCAGATATATAAAAAAAGTATTTTCACTCATCCGCACAAGGCTGGACAGAAGAACATTTTAAAGACTTACATAAGACATAATGCCACCATGAACGTATATTTAATTAATTAGCACCAGTGATGTTTTGAGTGTCACGCTCTTCAGACGAGGAATATAATATTCCTAATGGTAATTAATGAAATATAATTTTAGTCTTTGCTCAGTGAAAGAAAAAAACATAACTAGTTTAGTATAGTATTAGTGAAGGAAAACATTGACTAAACATTTTAGTCTTTTTTTCTTTCTTTTTTTTGTCATCAGATTATATGAAACATTTCAGTCAATCTAGTCCAGCCAAGATATCAGCTGTTTTTTCCCCCTTGCACTGTTGTTGTCATTGTTTTGTCTTAATTCAAATAGGTTGTAAAAACGGTGGACTTTGCTGGGTGTCGTTGATATGATGCCCACCACACACGCAACTGCTGCATCAAAAACAAAAGAGTTTTTTTTGTTTATGTCCACCAGCTACACACAGTTAGTAACACTAACTTATGACGTCTCGTCAACGTCTTAGTCGTGGAAAAAAACATTGTTTCCAAACATATTTAGTCAGTGTTTGTTTGCTATGTTGACAGCCCATATTATTTTCAGTTGTCTATCAAAATTAGGCCTCTCACATTTGTCATGGAGTGCTCATGTCAATCAGATCTAGACAGCCATCCATCCAAGAAATCCATGAACAACAACAACCAACCATTAGCCAGATACTGAGGTCTGATCAGTTTCATGCCGGCGTTTATTGCCATCTCTTCATTCCTCTGCATGAATACTAAGGGGAGTGTGTCTTTCGACAGGTGAATTACCCGAGGTCACGGGCTGAATGAGGGGGAAAAAGGCCCTTCCTGGCATTAATAACTAAACAGTCAGGCATTCTCAGGCTCGAGAGAAATCCTCGCTTAAAAGGTGGGATTTAAAAAGTCTGTAAGGCTCACAGCTTGAAGACAGCTGAAGAGGCACAGCTACAAAGGAAGTGTGTCAAGTGTGCAAAATTGGTTCTGTGGACCTGTATCAGCAAAGACTACAGAGAACTGTTTGGTTTTGTGCTTGGCATTTCATCATGACGACTGCGAAGAGAGCAGACGACTACCACCAAGTGACTGCTCGGGTCAGCCTGCAGCTCGGTGCTGTCTTGGTAGATGTTGAGCAAGTCGGCTATGGAAAGATATTAAAGTGTGGAGAGGCATTTTTCCAAACACCCACTTGCCTATTAAGCTATGACAGAGCAGTGGCAGTTGCCAGTCAAGTGGGCAATGACCGGTCACCACAGCCTCAAATACTATGATGAGTTTAAAGAGTTCCTCTGTCCAGTCTGTTTCAGCTGTTATATAAGGGGAACTCACCCTAGCGGCGGTCAAGGTTCGCGTGAGAGCAGCTGCAAATATGTCTTCCCCCCCGCCCCCTCTCCCCTCCTCCCTCTTCCCGCTGTTTGTGTATATGCTGACAGCCAGAGACCCATAGGGTGATGTGACTCATTTGATTTATTTTTTGCTCAGATTCAGCTGTCATTTCGCATAGACAGCCTTGCTATAGGGGATCATTGTAATAGAAACAGATCTGCGATGGTGCAGGTTCACAGTTTCTCCCCTTGCCTTATTTTCAGTAACCAAGCAGCTTTTCATGTCTTTCTATAGTTTTTCCTACTGGTCTCCTCTTCATGCAGTATTTCTCTGTGCAAAGACGGTTAAGAGCCTGACCGATGGTCTACTATGGAATTACTATTTAAAGACAATTCCAGTGGTCAATACATTTCAAAATATTTCAAACTGAACGCAATGCAAACATTTGCAGCACAATTTTTGCACGCGAATTTCGAGAGACTTGCTGGGTTCACATGAGACATACAGCAGCCCTAATTTAGAGTAAGAAAAGATGCCTGGATAAAAGCTGTAACCATTGTGAAGCAAAGAATCCAGCCCACTAAGAGGAACCATTACATCAAATATTTTCTGTGATTGTGGAAAAACTCTGGGGAGAAATCTTAACACAACCAGTATCATGCTATGAACAGTCAGACAGAACCTCACATTCACGTAACCCAGAAAGGCCAGAGGTAATGCATTTGGATGGGACACTGAGTACCAAGCCTGCTCGCTCCACAAATACTTTGATAGCACACTGCAGAAACTGTTGTGGTACTCCCCTGTTGGGTTGCATTAGCATTAGCGTGTGCAGTGCACTGTAGTGGCATCTCTACAAGCTTCTTCAGTCAACTGGCTCACATCAGGGAATATGTTTCAAGTTAAAGCAAAGCTGATATCTGCACTTTCTTTTGTTTGTCTTCTTTCTTACTCGTGCTTAAGTAGGACTGATTTGTGAACTGCTCCACTTTGTGATTGTACAAAGCACTTTCGAATACTTGAGTGACGATCCAAATTTAGTTCTGCACTTCTTGGTTTTCTAATATTTCAACAGAAGAAACTACCTTAATCAGAGTTGTTGAGTTCTCTGTATTTTTGCTGGCATGTTCGATTTGATTTCCTAAAAAAAATAGATGACTAAAAATATTTCAATACAAGGTCGCTAGCTGCAGAGTCTCGTCAGTCCCTCCACACACCCGGGTGGATCATTTCCTCACACACCTGTTCTCATTTCTACAGGTTGTCGTGTCAACAAACATCGCTGAGACGTCCCTGACCATCGACGGCGTGGTGTTTGTAATTGATCCCGGATTTGCTAAGCAAAAGGTTAGCACACCCTTCTTCTCCCACCACTCTCTATCTGCTGCGATCATCTGCGTCTGTTGCCTGAGAATCCCCAGATAAACACAGCAGTGCACACCTGACAGCGGCAGAGATGGAAAAGCCAGTTATTTATTCCTCTGACATTTCACCAGCCTGCAGCCAAGTCATACGCATGGCTCAAAAAGAGATTATATATGCATTATGGAGGATTGTATGTCTGCGTCTGCTTTCATATATAGTAGATTGAAGGTGCTTAACTACTTTTTATTTTTTTTTACCTCTAAAAGACTCTACATCAGGGTAGTTATTTACCTGAAATGAATTCCTCCACTTTCCTCTCAGGTGTATAACCCACGTATCAGAGTGGAATCCCTTTTGGTAACAGCCATCAGCAAGGCCTCAGCTCAGCAGAGGGCGGGCCGCGCTGGACGGACGCGACCAGGAAAGTGTTTCCGCCTTTACACAGAGAAAGCTTACAAGACAGAAATGCAGGTAAGAAACATGGCAGTCTGAAAATGGTTAGAAGTTCTATGAGGTGTTTGATACTCACAAGCACTTTGTATTCCCCCAGAGCAGCCCTCCAGCTGGAAGAGCTCTCCATTATGCAATATTTGCTTTTAGAATCCATGAATCCCAGTTTATCTGAATTATAAATCCAAGAGCTCGGTGCTAAACCACACTGCCTCCACCCTTCTTCATAACCTGTGCTAACAAAACAGCCACCTTGTGACAAATGAACCTGCGGAGGCCCAGTTCTCCACTTTGAACAGGCTCATTCTTTCACGTCACGCTGAGCGGCAAGCGGTTTTAACAAGTTTAATAGCCCTTCAAATGCCCTAGACTCCCGCTCCCTGTTCAAGTTGACATATGAGCGACGCATGAGGAGATGATACGCACCCTGACTAATTAATTTTGAATTGTTCCTTGGGTTTGTCCCGTTCCTCTTCACTGGCGCAGGACAACACGTATCCAGAGATTCTGAGGTCTAATCTGGGCTCTGTGGTGCTGCAGCTGAAGAAACTGGGTATTGACGACCTGGTGCATTTTGACTTCATGGACCCACCAGGTTAGTATGGAAAAAATACTAACATTGTTTTTATTTTTGGCTTATAAAGGCTGATATCTCAACTGTTTGTTCAGTGTTCGTAAACACGGGCGACGTAAAACAATCATGCGCCACACGAGTGTAAATTTGAAGGGCTAAAGGTCTGAAATATAAGACGGATTCAAGCGGTGGTCGATCGTACACTGTGCAAATACTGCACAGTGAATGTTAGAAACATGGATTACACAGTTTTTATTAAGAGTCTGCGTTAAATTTCGACTGGCTGTTGAAAGTGATGGTTAGTATTCGGGCTCATCCGTGCAGAATTGGTCCTCTGTTTGTATTTCATATTTCTTCTGCATCGTGCTGCATCTTGGTCAGAAAACAGACTTCGTCCCATTGAGGCGACAAGTTATGGTACGCTCCAGGATAGTGTGTTCCCGCGGAGACCACCCCTCCTTTCCCTATCCTTAACCTCCCCCTCCCTCCCCCCTTTTCTCACCATAATATAGTTTTCATCTCACCTCTGAGATTAAACCCATCTCTCCCCGTCCACCGTGGCAAACGCCATTTTGAGAATGAAATTGGTTACATCAATAGCAGCACTATCACCTTGGCTATTGCCTTCCCTTTATATTCCTCTAGTGAAACGTGACTGACCTCCACCACCCCCCCACATTTCTCACAAAACACAAGGGTAAGCGTCAACATACGGGATTGGCCTTGTGTGCGGAGTCTAACTGGGAACAGTGGGGTGAAGGGAAAGGGGAGGATTACCTTTTTATTTATTTGATCCACTCATGGCAGAAGGTTTCTCTTGACTAGCTGCTGAGCACGCTGGAAGCTGCAGCGGGTTTCTATGAAACCGATGAAGTCTGTGGGAGTTCCTGCACAGGAGCCTGAGGACATCTTAGGTACAATTCTGATGCGCTGTGTCAAAGCGCCACCTCCGAGTAACTGGACCGCTCCGAGCAGCGTCTCTGGGGAGTCGAGACAGACGGGATGAAACGGCAGCATGACATCAGTTTTTTTTTTTTGATGGTCGAACTGCTTTGTTAATCAGTTTTTGGCTGAATTGAAATCCTAAATGAGTCGATAAGTGGACATTCTTGTAATTGTCACAATCTGGCTGCAGATGTATCTGATTTAGCTTTTTTTTTTCTCTGATCAACAATATCAGCCCGTAAAGCAAGTGGCTTTTTCCATTTCAGCTTGTCCATGAGCTCAATGGGAACCTCAATTTTTCCTTTTACTGTGGAATGCTCAAATATGTAGTTTATTTCTCTCTTAGCCCACCTCGCTCACTAAACCCAGGAGCCAGCCAACCAGATGGAAAAGCCAAAAGAAATCAGTAGCGATTTACACAAGGACTTGGCTGGGTGGGATTCATTTGCCTCGTGACATTTCCAAAGAAGTGCCTTTCGCAGCCAATGTGGTTTAATGTACCTTTAGCCTTCTCGTCTCATTGATTTGGCCCTTGGTTAATATATCGGATTCTTGTGTGTCAAGGCAGTCAATACTTACTTTCTGATGAGCCGCCTTGTGTGTATATATTGAATTTCCACACTGGTTCTTCATGCTAGCAGTACTTGGAAATCAGTTTTCACCTTTTGTGCAGCCCACACAAGCCATTGGTGTGGTAAGTAAATTGGCCGGCACTCACTTTGTGTAAAAAAAAAAAAAACTAGCTTTGATGCCCCAAATCAATATTTGTTAATCATAAAAAAATGCCTCCCTGCTGTTTGAAATTGAATTTTTTGGGGTGCACTTGAGAGAAATGAAAGTGAACGAGCACCGGAGCCGGCGCTTGAAGCTAATTTTCAGTTAACATGCAACTGGTCATTAGGCTTCAGCTCTCGGGAGCCAAAGGTCAATAATTGCATCTGGAGGAAAAATCTTTTAACCAAACAGTGGAAGCCTTTTGTGTTGAAGCATTAAGTACAAAGTTCCCCTGTAATTGCATTAGTTGTTTAGGATTGCCTGAGCGGAGGATGAAAAATGAGCTCTGCCATGATTACTTCTCCGCTAAGTTGCTGTCTAGCGGACCTCTGGTGATCACACACCGAGCGCCTTCTCATTTTGATCGACCTCATGCTCCTCGCCACCAAACCGCCTCCCTTCTGTTTGAGTGTCTTTCTTAACTCTCATCTGCCTCCGGTCCAGGTGCTGCTGCTCAGGTTGCAGATCTCAAGTTTATATCTTAACAGCTGAACTAAATATATCAAATGTTCCTTTTATTCCTTGGCTAAAAAGAAATCAATTGTAATTATTACTTTTTAGTTTTTGCCCTGAATGTTTTCCCACTATTTTTTTGACATTTAGTTGCTTAAATGTAAAAATGTGCACATTTTATATTCTGTCTTTACAGTACTCCATATTTGAAATCAAGAAGTCAAAGCAAAGTCCGTCAGACCGTGGACCTCAGTCCTTGAAATAGTTTGGCTAATGTTTTATGCCAGAGTAGTTCTTATTTCATGTGACCTAAAGATGCAAAAACCTGAATAGGGCTGCAACTAACGGTAAAATAATGAAAACCTAAAAAATAACCGATTAGTAATTGTCAATTATAAAAACCCAAAGCCCAAGGTGACTTCTTCAAATGTCTTGTTTTATCTGACTCAAACACATTCAGTGAACTATTATGAGTATTAATCAATCCTGCCATACATGTGTGTGAAAAGGCTCCAAATTGTTCTTCTCAAGTTTTGCTGTGATGGAAAAAAAATGACAGTTTTGGAAATTGTTCTATCGCTGTCATCTATGTGTTTTGCCCATGGGGCTTGGAGCATTATTTAATGGCCCACCTCTCCCGTTCTGTCTCCTCCAGCCCCAGAGACCCTGATGCGAGCCCTGGAGTTGCTGAACTACCTGGCAGCGCTCAATGACGACGGTGACCTGACGGAGCTGGGCTCCATGATGGCAGAGTTCCCCCTGGACCCCCAGCTGGCCAAGATGGTCATCGCCAGCTGTGAATTCAACTGTTCCAACGAGATCCTCTCCATCACTGCCATGTTGTCAGGTAACGCTCAGGGCTGTGTGCTCATGGACCAATGAGCTTAAAGGAAATATAGATACTGAGAGCAGCAGAGCAGCTTCTTTATTTAGCTTTCTTTTTTTAACTGTATTTGCAATTTTTCATTATCAAATTTGACTTAAAGTGGCAATAGACAGGTGTTTTGCCTTAACCCTTTAACAACAGACTTCAGCCGACAGCATGTTTTTTGCAGGGGAAACTAAGTTGTCGATTGCCACTTTAACCTGTATGAACAATGCATAAAGATGGATAATAGATCCCAGAAGTTGAAAACTACTAAGAATAAGTGCCATCTATACCGACGGAAACTTGCTACAAGGCAAGTAGAGGATACAGTTAGTGGTGTCAGCTATAACCTGTGAGAAAGAGGGAAATACATGTCTGTACAAAATGTATAGGTGTAGCTGGAGCAGCACCAGCATGCTACAGCAGTAATTGCACTTTAGGCTTGCCAAAGCAGAATGCTGCTCATTGAGATGAATCTTGACGCCTTTGAAGGGAGTGCGAGGGTCTTTGAGAGCGGGGAAATGGATTTAACTAGCTGTTTTTGGACGTGGTGTGCACTTAAAGCAGGTGTTTCGGGACGACAGGTTTTTTTGCTGAGTTCATTAGAAGTAAGCAGCAAAAGTACACCTGAGAATGTTGCCGCCACAGCAACCAACCATGAGGCTCAATAAACACAGTTTTTACCCATTAAAGCCACAATTAAGCAGGTTTGACATTAAGCAATCCGGAGAAAGTTCACAGAGGGGAGCCGGCAGTCCTCTGAATGAACTCGCCACTGATTTATTTTGCTTCAGTATCGCATCTATAAGATGGGTTTGCTATTTCTATTCATTTATTTTTAACCTCCATCACTCATTTACAATGGTGTGGAGATGTAACAGTGCTTGCAAACCAAATATCTAACAATAAAAGCAAGAATGTATGTTAAAATACAGGATAATCAAAACAAAAGATGCAGTTTAGTGGCATGGTGAAGCAGTGGTGCATCATGGGAGTTAAGATTCCGTCAGAGTTCCTGGTGCAGCAGCAGAATCCTCCACAGTTTCTCCTCCTCTCCTCGTAAATGAAGCAGTTTGAGGTTAAACAGCAGAGTTTCTCCTGCTCGCTGTTCGGCTGCCGCTAACGTTTGCTCAGCTTGTTTCTCTGAGAACTTAAGATCCAGACGTCCGAGGACTAAAATCCTTCATCTGCTTCAAATATAGAGTTAAAAAGCACCAAGATGTAGAAAGTGTCTGGTAAAAATGTGTCTTAAAACTGGATAAAAAGTCAGTTTCTGAAGCTTCTGGCAGGCAAACA
This sequence comes from Bovichtus diacanthus, assembly GCA_943590825.1. Classification (NCBI taxonomy): domain Eukaryota; kingdom Metazoa; phylum Chordata; class Actinopteri; order Perciformes; family Bovichtidae; genus Bovichtus; species Bovichtus diacanthus. Next base: position 1,900,220 of record CALSBV010010391.1, read on the forward strand.
CAAGCCGACGCTGCTCAAAGAGGAGACACGACGCCATGATAGTTCCCTTGAATGATGACACGTATATAACATAACACATTTTTATGCCAACATGTTACATTTTTAAGGCCTTTTGCAGTTTATTCCATGTATAAGGTGTATTTCAGTATATCTTGTATAAAGCCATACTGTGGTGCATCCGGACGGAGAAAGCCATCCTTCTCCCCCTCTCTTTGACCCTCCTCATTTCCTTTTCCACCACAAACACTTCTCAGTACAGTGTGTCCTGTGAAGTGCTCTGTGCCTCTCTTGAGCTGAGGCCTTGTTCCTCTCTGTGGGATTTGCTTAACTTATCCCTATGGGCGGCTGTGTTGGGGCCTATACCAACCTTGTTTAGTCCCACAGTGCTTCGTCCGACCCACCGAGGCTAAAAAGATGGCCGACGAGTCCAAGATGCGCTTCGCCCACATCGATGGAGACCACATGACTCTGCTCAACGTCTACCACGCCTTCAAACAAAGTGAGTGCTCTTTAATGCACACTGGGTTCTCGGGCTGTGCCGAAGAGTTGGAAGCTTCACGCTGACTTTCAAATTCTTTAGATTGTGTTTAGAGGGCGTATTTCGGCACAGTTGCAGATAAAGATTATGCTACACATATATTATTAATAGTATACTTTTTGTGAAATTCGATTCCAGTAGTGGCCGATGAATCACTTTATTCAAATTGAGGTTTTTGTTTTGAGGATTAAAAAAACGTTAATCGAAAACTTCAACTGAAGCTTTGAACGTAATAAAAAAACAAAACATTTAATACAGCCGTTCCGGTTTTAAAAGGTTTAACGTGGGCTTTATTTGTCTTCAACCCTCCATTGCCTTTGTCTCTCACAGACAACGACTCCACTCAGTGGTGCTATGAGAACTTCGTCAACTACCGCTCGCTGATGTCGGCAGACAACGTGCGCCAGCAGTTGTCCAGGATCATGGACCGCTTCAACCTGCCGCGGCGGAGCACCGAGTTCAACAGCAGAGACTACTACACCAACATCCGGCGTGCGCTCATCACTGGCTTCTTCATGCAGGTCAGTCGCATCAGGGAAGCATATTGTGTTTGTATTGTTCTATCGTAATATGTTTTCAAATGGTTTACCTCAGCTAGTTAGTCTCCTGTTTCCTTTTTTAGAAATGTCAATACACCATAAAACATTTGTGCAAATGTAGTCTTTATCTGAAGCTCATTGAAGTTTGCCCTTGTTGGGTTTGATCATTTTAAGTGTTTTTGTGCAAAACAAACACACACATATACATACACACGCATTCAGAGCTGCTTTGTTTTAAACGCATAAAAAGAAATCAAGTCAATTTTCTCCTCGCTCAAGGAAACAAATGGCATTTGCAAGAAGCCATTTTCAGGGCTACCTGAAACAAGCAAGCTGACACGTTGAGTTATGGCGTTAATATTTAAATATTTGTCAACATTAACCTTTATCTTGGAGACAAATTTGTGGCTCATGTTGGAGCTTTCACTGCATTTGTGAGATCATGTCTTTGTTGGGAAAGGCCTTTATTGAGACTGATTGCCTTGGTTAATCACAACAGCCTCTGCAGCTTTACCTAGCATCTACAACGTGGGGGAAATCGCTCACTGCCCAGTTACAAACAAGTTTGTCTTCAGCGTCAGCCTGCGTCTGATGGATCAGTGTAGTTAATTTACAGACAGAAATTAAATTGGGCACCAATAAGGGGCATGCATGTGTTTCTTGTGTTAGTTGTTTGCACTGACCCTCTCCTCTCTCTGGTGCCAACAGATCGCTCACCTGGAGCGCACCGGCCATTACCTGACGGTGAAGGACAACCAGGTCGTACAGCTGCACCCCTCCACTGTGCTGGACCACAAGCCGGAGTGGGTGCTTTACAACGAGTTTGTGCTCACCACCAAGAACTACATCCGCACGTGCACTGACATCAAACCAGAGTGGTAAGTTTCACTCGTAGCTGTGTATTTAATACCAATGAAGATAAGTATCAGAAAGAAATGTTACATTTCATTTTAAAAGGAGGTTGAAGTACTTGAGTTTTGCAAGAAGCAAAGCAGATACATTTTTTTCCTTTTTCAGTTCTTTATGTTAGTGATGGGACAAGAATTAAAAAAACAATAATTGTGATTATTTCTTTTTGAAAGTTTTCTTTCTTTTTCACATGATCACTTCATTGTTTGTGTACATATGGGAAATGCAGACTACAGCATGTCTTTGTGTGAAATACCCTGCGTATCTACACACTCACTTCCTGTACGAAAAGGCTGGTCACTCAGTATTAATATAAATATCCTTATGGGTGTCGGCACCCTGCTGAGCTCCTAGCTGCGTTCCTCTTCCCCCTCTGTGACCTTGTACAATTAAGTAGCAAATTTGTTGAGCTTGCACTGGCAGTCACTGTGTGAATAAGGACGAACAGCGTTCTCCCACAAGTAAACACTGAAGACAAAATTTGTGACTAATTTTTTTACTCTTTCTTTCCTAGGCTGGTGAAAATCGCCCCGCAGTACTATGAGATGAGTAACTTCCCCCAGTGTGAAGCAAAGAGACAGTTGGAGCGTATCATTGCAAAAGTCTCATCCAAGGAATACACTCAGTACTAAGGTTTGCATGTGCTGCCACAGCCTCTCAGTATCTGTACAAAGTCAACTTCATTTTTAAGCGGTCTTTTTTTCTTCTTTCTTCATCAACAACTTAATTTTCAATTCTATTTTGGTCTCAGTGTGTAATGTATTTTCATGATGATTGATGAATTGTGTCCTTTGAAGGCCACCTTGTGTCAGTTTTTTTTGAAGCCCAGAGGGTTTAGCACTACCATAAATGGACTGTATTTAACTGGTTATCAGGAATATAGTCCTTAACCAGTTCTGTTTAAAGCTTGATCTTTTATGTACATTTCAACATTCCTCTTTACGGCATCCATACTGAGTCTCAGCTTCGGGATTCTTAGCTGTTGTCTTGCTTCTCCAGCTGAAACGACTAAAAGTCCATGGAAGCTTTTGATCAAATATAATTTATACTGTAATTTGATGCAGCCATAATGTATTGTTTTCATGTCATGGAGATACTAAGAGGGGCACTCTGCTCACATTTCCTGTCGCTGTTCAACTTAATAAAAATTACTTTGTAATAAAACATTTTTCCAGTGTCGGCATTAAAATAACAGGATAATCTGTGCATTCACTTAAACCTCACACACACACAGACACACACACACACACTCACGCGCACAAACTGAGCAATCACATTTTGACCTGCCAAATCCAGCTCGTTTCCTGGCTCTTCAGGGAAGTTAAATCTTCTTACTGGGATATTGATAGCTTCAGAAACAGTTGGAGTGAGGGGGAATGTTAATTACAAATGTTTCAGAAGAAGATCAGTGTGAAATCCCTGCTGTGCTGGAGCCTGTTCTGGCTACTGCTTTGTGTCAGCGCCTCGCAAATGGGAAGGTAAAGCTCGCTGTTGGGAGAAGCAGGAATTCTCAGCACTGCAGTGATCTGGAGAATAACCAGAGTAACGGTCAGTGACACAGCTTGAAGATAGTATAGTTTTACTAGTTGAACCACGGCTGTCGGGTTGAACTTTAAATGTAGCGTCCAACAGTAAGCGTGTAAGAATTCCTGAGCAACAAGGGAAGCCGTTGAGCTTTGGCACACTGAGTGGGGGGGGGCTTTCCCCTCGTTCTGTGGGTCAACAACCTAAATGAGACGAGCTGCCTGTGAGTGGCAGAGTGAATTCAATGAAGAGTCTGAATAACTGGACCCATGAGAGGCGTGCGTGCATGTGTGTGTGGGGGAAGCATCCTGGTCCTTCGTTAAGTTAAGCTAAGTTACGTTACACTAGTAAATGGGCTACGTTGTCACCTGCCTTGAGAAAGTGTGACGGTAATTGACATTGAGCCGTGCCTCAAACTGCCCTGTTGGATTTAATGGCCCTTGAATTTAATGTTTTAAGAAGGTGAGTCAGCGTCAGTTGGGGCTGAAGACTACAAGTTTGAAAATAAATACAAAACTCTGGGAGTGTGGAGTGACTTTAACAGACCTGTAGCCTCATCTCTGTCTAGCCACGACCAGCGTAACGTACCCAAATCAGAGTTGCATTGTGGGTAAAAGCTGCACCAGGTTTTGACAAGGAAGAAGAATGCATGGAATAAAAAATAAAAACGCTGTCTCTCGTTCTGCTGCATCGATTTTTATTTTACTTTTGGTCCATCGTGTTTTCGGAGGCCAATACTAAATCGGTGGAGTACTCTCAATCATTTTGTCTATAAAATGTCCGGAAATACCAAAAAAATTGCAATTTCCCAGAGCAAAAACTGGCACAATCAATTGACTGTTTCTGTCCAACAGAGGGTCCAAAACCCAAAGATATTACCTCAACTACAGAAGACAAAGCAAAACGGCAATTCTTCACTTTTTGAGAAGCTGCATCAGCCAAATGTTTGACATTTTTACTTGGAAAAACGACTAACGCTTAATCCATCATCAAAGTAGTCGATTGACTTTGTGTCGATTGATTAATGGACTAATTGTTTCAGCTGTACTTGGTGGATAGACTGTGTGGGAGAATTGGAAGTGTGAAGAAGCAATATTATTCTTTTATCAACTAAGTTTGAGTTATACTTTGGGCACAATGACGAATGCAAATCAAAGACCCCATTTTGTTTTCACAGGTTTCTTGAATCACCTTTTTAAAAAGCAATTTCTTTAACTGCTTCTCTAATACAGATTTCTTTTTGTTCGGGTATCTTTTATGATAGCCCGACCTCGCCTTCCCCTGTTCTGCATCTCAACTCTACATCAATTGTAAGGGAATAATATACATAACATTGACCTGCGGATGGAGGCAGAAAGGAAGCAGTAAGCATTTTTCACAATCTCTGTAGTGTCTGGGAGTAGGCAGCCTGAGATACTGGACCTGCTCAGGGAGTTTTAAATTAAGCCTGCAGATTGTGTAATATGCTAAGTCAGGAAATTAGCATGTGTGCTTTAATATTTTTGGACTATTGGGAGACGAGTATTTTAAGTGGATGGCCTTTTCCTCAGGAACGTACACAGAACCTCAAAATGGTGCCGGAGAGAAGTCTCTCCAAAGTGAAGCCAATAGAAAACCCATTAGTTTGAGCTGATCTGGAAATTATATGGGATTGATCCTGAGGTAAGAGCAGTTTTTTTTCTTACTCGATACTTCCCATTGATTCACACCGGAATAATTACAAATGAAAATCATAATGTCTCCAAGTTGTATTGTGTTAGTGTCTGATGTGAGGGCACAAGGCATGCAGTGCTACTTTAATGCAGTCGGTGTATCGTGGCTGTGCGAGCCCTCCACCAGGGAGGTCATGCTGTCTGTTTGTCAGCAGGATTACGGAAAAGCTATCTGCCAGAATTTCATGAAACTTGGTGGAAGGTTGTAGCATGGGCCAAGAAAGAAGCCGTTACGTTTTGGAGCAGATCTGAATCTCGTGGGCGGATGCACAAATTATGTTTCACTTTGGTTAACATTGCGGGATAGGGCATTTGTGCTGCGTTCATGTGGTGTCGGAATAATCGGCGAAAAAAAAAGAGGTGTCGACCGGGGAAATTAATGTGAGCGCCCCCTCAAATCAGAAAAACAACTTGGTAACAATGTGTTGATTAAACGCTCCGAGCAATGAAATGCAACACATTTCTTTGTAGAGTCCATGTTTCCACTTTAGGACTTAAAGCTCAAAACGCACCAAAGTCAGAAGAACGACTTCCTAACTCCCGGAATGGGACCATGCGAGGAGCCTTGGCCTCGGTGGAGGTCTGCACCCTCTGTGCCATTGTAGTGAAAAATTCAATTCTGACATTTGGAATGAGATGCAGTTTGGCTTTTTGTTTCGCTGTTCGAGCTGGAGACTTATTTAAAGTGGAGGATATGCTGTACATTTCCTCGCTCAGCTGTTTATAACACATCTGTCCTTGCACCCTGGGCTGAAGTTAGGGCCTATTTTCTGTGGCTCTTTGACAGTAACTCAACAAAAGTAGCAAACACAAACAAATACCAGACAGGTATTGTTCAGCGTGTTTCCAAACAGTGTGAATCACCACCTCGCTGCAGCTCCATCTCCCACCACCCACAGAGTCCAGTATGGTGCCTCATCATCATTTGAGACCGTGGGTAGGGAAGTTTATTGCAGAACACCTCAGCGTTTCAGGAAATCCACCCAGTCCTCCTCCCATCCCACGCTGGCCCTTTACCCCACCAATCGCAGCCGAGACAGGTGTCTTATCTCCATCACACAGCACAAGCACAGCCAATCTTCCAGGAAGATGGCGAATGGAATGTGACAAATCCATCTGTCCTGGTTTGAATTTGTATGCTAATTTGAAGTAATAGCCCCTCTGGTGACAGTGCAAGGGAACAATTCAATCATGCCATCTATGACAGTTGCTTTCCAGCCTTCTCTGTGATATGGGAGTATATGCACGTACCGCCGGGTTAGGCTTGATAAATTGGTTATGTAGGGGAGATGTGGCATGTAGACTGCATGTTTAAAATGGGCTGCCAGTTTGAAATGAATCACGCAACTACTGAAGGCACCTGTGCAGAAACGTGCACCACTACCTGTCGGCAGACGGGAAACAACATTTGATTTGACCTCATTTATTTCCCCCTCAACTCCGACGGATTGGTGGCTGTCCTGAACTTTCACCCAATTTCCCTGCCACGGCCGTCATGAGATATGTGTGAACGATAGAAATATCCCCACATAAAATCACACTAACACAATTGTTACATTGTCACACTGAATTATCCCAGGCTGTTGATTTGATTCCGTGAAAAGCTTTCATGTGTCACTGGGCAGAAGAAGAAGCAGAGCAGAGAAGGCACAGAAGACGCAGGCACAAGCTGAGCTGCGCCATATATTCAGAAAGAAGCCGTGATTTCTCTTGTGCCTTGGCACTCCCCTGCACTGTGCAAATGTATGGCACTCCATAATCTTTAAATTAATCTACAGCACAGGACAGATTATGGTTGATGGTGACAGATAAGGCTAAAGAACAAACCGCTCTTCATTTTGCTTGCATCATTCCTTTTCTTTTCCTCCACATCAGGGCTCGCTTTCTTCCACACTTTACCACATTTCCCCCCCCAATTGTGCATTTACATTAAAATATGCAAAGCAACAATCAAAAAAGTGTTAAATCACTCAGACCTGCTGCTGTCACAGGAAGATCAACGCCTTGCAAAATCCTTTGTTTGTATCTCTTCCAAGGCATAACAATTTAATGTATTTTTACTCCACAATTTGTAGTATTGACACCGGTAACAAGCCTTGTGAGAGTTAACTACATGAAATATGTACGCTGTGTTATGGTCAATCACCATGGGGGACATTCACTGTCATTCTGTCTTCCTATACTCTCACTACTGCAGTGAATTTTTGACAATCTCTCAAGGAAAAAGGAAAATGCACAGCGCTGTGCCAATTGACCACACTTCAAAAGGGTGCAGATCATGCGTGGCAAACGCGTCTGATCAAACAAGGGGGCCAGCAAAGAAAGCTGATGAACAAAAGGCCCGTCTAACTGCATGGGTCTCGCATCACAATAAATAGTGTGCTAAAAGACAGCTCTCCAAATGAGCTCTGCCAGCAGCCCTCCTCCTACAGTTTGCAGTGAGCTGAAAGATTTTCTGTGCTCAGCATGGCTGCACGTGGATAACAAATACTGTAGTGGTTTTGTTCTGGAGACAATTATTCTAATGGTTGACATACTGTTCTAAAGATGTACCAATAAAATTACATTTTTTTTCATGCAGGCTTTTCACGTTAATCCCCACTCTATCATAGTCTGTGCGACTAATAAAATAATTAAAATGTGATTCTTCGAGAGTGCGCATATTGTGGATCGATATAGTAGGAGTGGCAGAAATCACTTGAGGGTGTCGGATCAGGACGCTGCTCAGGTGAGAGTGAGATGCAGAGTTTAGGCTGTTTATCTAGATGCAGATCCAAGCAGGTACAACATAATGGTGTGACGTGAGTCTAATGATAAGTTCGGGTCAGATGCAAATGTCTGCAGCTCTGGAACATTCAGACAAGTCGGCGACAGAAATGAGCTTCTTTGCAATGGGATCACACCAGCCGCGTCGCCCGTTTAGTGGGGGGGCCAATCATGGATTGGCTGACGCTAATGTTGACATTAGAATAGCTAATTCGCTAGCTAATTAGAATAGCTAATTCGCTAGCTAATTAGAATAGCTAATTTGCTAGCTAATTAGAATAGCTAGCTTTCATTAGTTGACGTTTGCACTCTCACAATGTTACAAGTTATTAGGCTACGGTTATGGAAATATTAAGGTTGTACTGTTTATTGGTGTTATTGGTGGAGGTCGTGTGGCTGACTGAAACTAATGAACGCATGCTATCGTATCCTGATGATCACCTCTGGCGTACACAATTTGAGACGAGCTCGGGACCTGAAGGGGTCCGACGAAGGAGGTGGGCCCGAGCCTGGAGCTCTGCAGCCCCACACCCTTCTCTCTATTACAGCAGTGCCCGTCTGGGCTCCAGAGCAGCAGCTAGTTTACTGCTTTCACCTGGCAACTCGGATGTAAATCAGCCCCTTGAAGGCTACGTGGCTACAATAAAACCAGCAGGGCTCGTCTTTTGAAGCTGCATTAAAGCCTTAATATCATGGAAGCAACACTGTGAGGGACTATAGCACAACTGACCAACTGCTCAACTGCACATCTTGAGTTTTAACCGCAGTCAGGTAAATGTATGCGGTTGGTGTACTGCATTAACACGTCAAGATTATTGTGATATTATTTACTTTTGCTCGAACATTTGTCTGTTGCTAATTAATTAGCTTGGGTGTGCTTTGTAGTGCTCTATTTCAGTGCCACCTGATTTGGGAATAACCTGATTCAAATGAGCCTCTGGCTGTATGCATCTCTGCTGCGCTGGGCTCTGTTATATTTTGTGCTGTAAAATAAGGCAGGTAAGTAAAGTGAGAAGAGAATGAGATTCAAACCATTACGGGTTTGGGTTCCAAGAAGTTTTTGCATACTTATTGAAAGAATTATAGGTCTAACATTTTACCTTTTTTAATTGAAGTATTTCATCCTAATTAAATGCCCTGCACACATGCTGGCGTTTTCACTTCTGCAGTCTGATTAGACCCCTGCTCAGGCTGAAGCTATGCAGCGTTAAGCAGGGGATTGCATTAATGTCACCGCTCTCTCTCTACTAACAATATGAATGATAAAGGTGCTTCCCCACAGGAACAGGAGAGTGAGGAAGATGTCAATCAAAATCAGGAATGGTGGTGGAGGGACACAGGTTAAATTGTTGTTTTATTGTCACTTTCAAATGCACTTAAAACATTTTAAAGTCAAGTGATAGTGTATTTTGGTGTGTCATCCTTTGTACTTTCAGAGCTGAATATTTTGTAAGTTGTCGTCTATGTTTTGGTTGACCTCGCACTTTTCCCTCCAGCGAAGTTTGATTGAAAGTATATCATTCATTAAAAGTTTTCTCACTCATTTCAGGACTCAATCCTGCAGCACTTTATGACAAGTCAAAGAAAATGTGAAGTTTTTCTTATTTTGTGAAGTCAAAAGTCATCAGACTTATTCAAATTTCACTTGATTCCAAGTTACTCAAACCCACGCAACCCCACACACCCTGAAGCGCCTTCAACAGTTCCCACGTGGAAACAAAAGTAGCTTAATGTACGCAACCTGTTGCTAGGAATCCCACAATGCATTGCTGTGCATTTGATGCCATTGTCAGTGCAGTAGCAGGTCAGTGAGCGTGCACAATGGTTGCTAAAGATTTGAAAGTGTCCACAACGTTAATGCGGGACTATAAAGCAGGGAATAGTTCATGAGACCGGATGGCTCTTTGTTAAACAGCAGCCATGGAGCCACTGCAGCTGGAGCACCAGGTGAGTTTAATTAACAGAAAGCTGCACGTGTCTAGTGAGCGAGGGCTGAATGACACCCTGTCGTTCAGCCATGGGGGGCACTTAAAGTCATCTTGTTGGGGACACTCGACCCTGTAGCTGACGCCTGCAGGCGGTCCGCGGACCCCACTTTAAGAAACATCCCACTCTGTTTTTTGGGAGAAGAAGCCGCCCACGTGACGGGGGGGGAAAGCAGCAGACAGCACACCGCCGCTGCTCGTTTGACAGCTTGCGCGGCGCCGGGCGGAGAAGAAGCGAGCCGGGCGGAGACACGGAGACAGTCGTCGAGGGAAGACGAATAAAAGACTCCCGTCTGCAGCACGAGAACTCCGCAGACTCCACGAGCGAGACGGCAGCCGGCACACACACCATGGACGGTTATGCGCGGACCGAAGATGAGCTGTTCTCCTCGTGCCTGCTGAACCTCACCTGGGAGAACTGCTACGAGCAGGTAGGACGCGGCGCGCGCTGCTTACTGTTTATAACGGACATGCTCCGGATTTCAATAAAGAAACTCCCGTGAAAGAAGTTGTGAGGGAGTGAGTCAGCACGAGGTGAGAGCAGGTAGCAACTTCACAAAACTTCATTTTGCTAGTATGTGCTCCTCCCGTGGACTCCACCTGCAGCTCCGTCACACTGCGCTGCTCGACGTTACATCTCATGAAACGGGAGAAGTGAGAGCCGGTGTCTCCTACACTTTTCTGAAAGGTTGCCTTTGCCGAACTTCCACATTTCTCTGTAAGGGCTCAAACATCCTGCCCTTGAAATCAATAATGTATTAACCTAGTAGACAAAATAAATCTTATGCCAGGAATTCTATAAATAAATTAGAAGTAAACACAAACTTAGCATCCCTTTGAAGAAAGTGCAGTATTGTGTGTGTTATCATAAGACACCAGCTCTTTCATATCTCGGTGTCCTGAGACCCGTGGGTTGCCAGGTAGGTGTTCAAATCAGGTAATTTAAACTGGGCTTGTTGTTGAGGAGACTTGGAGCTGAGCACTTTGATCCTGCAGTGTTGGGCCTGTTTTCTAACAGCAGCAGCAGCAGCAGTAGTGGTGTCTGTTTGGAGATAATTACCTAATTCCTCCCTCTTCCCTCAAGCTTAATCAGTTCTGCCTTTAAAATACACTTATCGTGCTGTATGAAATCCCTCTTAATTCTCACATTCTAATTTGTGTGAGGCTAAAGTCATCTGCCACAAGAATGCCAATGAAATCATGCTCTGAATGCTAAGAGGGCTCCAAGCTATTTAGCAATTTACGCTCAATGATTGATGCCAAAATATTTGTACAGTGATTTTTATGGTAATTTACTTGAATGCCACCATGAGAGCGGAGGATATATATACAGGAGGATATTTATTCTTCTGTTATCTGTATCCAGGTTGCAAAGCAGCGGAGGAAGACTTTTAAAACAATAAATCTCCCGTGATTTAGTGGGCCAGCGTTTTTGAATTACAAGAAATCACAAAATTAAAGAGGATTAGGCTCTTAAAGCCCGAGCTTGCGATTGGCTGCGCTAAGAGTCATTGTGACAGTTATTTAGGCATGGAAAACAAAAGCCACCCGAACATGATTCAGAAGTCATTGTGAATGGTGTTTTAAATGTGCAACAATTAAGCCTCAGCTGTTTCTTCTGCTAAATGAATTGGCACAACAATTTGGAGTCGCACATTTACTACTGCAAAACACTGAAATCCATGTTGAATATGTTAGCAGCCCCCCCCGCCCCGGGTGGCTGAAAAGTAAAAGTTCACAACTTCACATGATACTTTAAAGTGACCATTGAAAATGTGCTTTTTAATTCAAATAAAAACACGCCAGCCTCTTTCTACGTTTCTGGAGTGCTTGAAAGAAATGGATTCAATGATTAGCTGATCACATTTTTTAAATGCAAATTAATCTTCCAAGTCAACTATCAAGCAAAGACGGCAGAGATTCTCAAATGTGAGCATTTACTGATTCTCTCAGTTACACACCACTGTGAGTTCATGAATATCTTTTGTGTTTCAGACCGTTTGGACAAAAACAAGCATTTTGAATTCAATCAACTTCACTCTCGTTATACTTGTGAACAACGAAGCATATTCTTGTCATTCCAGATTTTGCTATGAAAACATTCAGTCTGGTACAGTCGGCACTCTTTCCCCTTAAAAATGTGTCCTGGTAAAAAATTAAAAATGTATAAAAAATAAATAGAGTGAACCTTCTGAAAGCAGGTCATCTGCTCTGCCAGCATGTTGTTAGCCGTGTGCATATCCTCCCTCGCCCTCCGTGTCCTACGGCGGGTGTGTAAATAAATAAATAAATAAATAAATAAGGAAGTAAAGGGAAATGTTGACACAGCCTGTCCTTGTGGCCAGATTATCCACTCATGCTTGAGCGCTGGATAAAGGCCCTGAATTATTCAGCCTAAGACACAGAGACGGAGGGAAACTGTGGAAAAGGTGTGTGCGTGGTGGGCGCCTCCAATTTTGAAAGAGCAGACCTGGGGATGTCTGGAATGCACGGGGTGGGGGAGATGCTTTGTGTGATTATCACTTGGACTCGTTGCCCCTCACATTATTCCATCTCTTTCTCTTCCCCCTCTCTGCATCTCGCACACTCTCTCGCCTCGCCAGGCTTCTTCAGGGCCGCTGTCCGTGGTGCTGAAAGTTTCATCACACATTTTGTGCATGCCTTTTTAGAATTCAAGGCTCCAATCCCTGCTCTTCAAAAGCAATGTATTCAGTTTGTCTGGACAAAAAGCGTGCCAGCACTTGGCAGTCCAGCTCAAAAGGGTGAAGCCTATCATTCAAGGCGCTTTAAAAAAGCTGCAGGTAACACCGCGTGCTCTCAGAAGCAGTAAGGACTAATGCATTTTTTTATGTGTCTGCTTCTGCCCCCAGCGTGTTTCATCAGAGCGAGGCTCAAGTTACGTTACTACTCACTCAGTGGCTCGGTTAAATGAAAGCTCCTTTTGTGTGCGCTCTTGTGTACAGTATTTGATCCATGCGAGTCACTTCTTCTTCAGTGTAATGAGTCTGTAGCCTGGATGGCTTTAGTGGAGGCACACTTTGCAGCAAGAAAGGGATAAAACATTTAAATATGGCAGTTCTTGGGAGGATGGGACTTCTGTTTCTCCTCAGACTCAGCAGAAAGGTAGATTCTGTTCTTTGAGTTTAGAATGATGTGCTCCACGTTGACTGACAGGAAATGAAAGTAAGATTAATTGTTAATTTGACTCTGCTACATAAGGTGTCATGATGAAAGGCTATGAAGTGGCACAAGTATGAGCGGAGTCCGTTTCTTTTGGTGCTTTTTGTTTGTAGAACAACATGTAAGCTAGACTATAAAGTCTATATTCCTCACAGCGTTGTGCACAAACGTGTTAATTAGAAGTTCTCATGTTTAGTGAACTGAACGTATGTTTTCAACTAATGAACATGAGCGTCTTTAACTCCCGCAAGACTCTTTACACCCGAGGATTTACGGCATCTGACACAAATCGCGTGTGTGCGTGTGGACTCACTACTGAAAAATGAATCAAGATTCTGTGACTGCTTCTGTTGGTCTCGCCTTAAATGTTTCCTCTAACATATTTTATTGTACTTAGACATGAAAAAGTTTGTGGCCTGGCTGCCATGTTGAAAACAAGCACCGCCCACTGGCGGGGGGGGATCATTGACGGTGAACTTGCACAACATAAATATTGAAAAAGAAACCGGTGACGGACGCAGTTGGTTTCCGTTGTGTCAGCAGACACTCCTGTTTGTCTCTGTAGTGGGAGCAGTGGTGAGCTATGGTGAACTGGACGTTCCAAATTAAGATTCAAATGGACAAATGCAGGAAAAACTTGAGGCAGAAAATAGAAAAGAATCCTCATTGCCTATTTTAGAAACTCATTTACTTTTTGTCCTGATTTCAGTCCGTGATCTGCTCTGTGTACCTACAACTACTCCCACCGCCTAACAACGACCCCCAAAGGAGTGGATCTCATTTCCATGTTGGCACATCTTTTTGTTTTTAATCAACAAGTGTGTGCCTGCTGATCACCTTGCTTTTGATAGCAGCCCACAGGAGCCGGGCCTGTCTGCAGTTTAATGAGAGAAGTGTGTTGTTCCCTTGCAACATATTGCCCAGATATGGATGGGTAATTATCTAATCAAGACTTTGTGAAAGGGCTGCCACTTACTCACCGCTGACCTGTTAACCGGCTGCCAGCTTTTGCTGCAAGATGTTAACATACTTTAAACTGATCATATAGCTACATTTTGGCACTTGTTACAGTGTAGGATTTAGGTTGAAGGTTTACATGGGTACTGATCTTAATAGTATGTGTAAACGGCGACATCATAGCAACGTGGCACTTGCTACTTATTTATATAACGACATGTGATGCTATCCATAGTTGTAGCTGTTCTCTCCACAGTCATTTTGATAGATTTAACAGTACAGCACAAAGGAAGGAGATGGGCAGCGTCTCTGAAGCAGGTTTCATAAACATAGATGTACCCAAAGAACACTTAATTTACATTCTTAAGGGAGATGTGAACCAGCAGAGGGAGCAATAAGCTTTGATTCCCTGTGGTGCGATAAAATAAGTCATGTCATTAGTTTATCTAATGTAAAGATTTTCAGCCGGAGAAGCTTTTCAACTATGCTACCGCCGCCGAATACATACTGTATATTTGTTGAGAGATTTAAAAAAAAAAAAAAAAAGATAGTGTTGATGCTTTTTGAATATCTGTCAGCTTCATCTTTGGTCCTTATCATGTCCCTGTGAGTTGCTTGTTTCACAGATAAATTAATACAATCACAATATTAGTTTACAGAGATATTAATCTTGTTTTCTCGCACTTTGCTGTTTGAATCCACATCATAGCAGGCGGCGTGCAGGCACTCCAGACTACATTCTTTGATTATGTGTGGGAAAATGTCTTCCTCGCCGTAGACAATCTGTTGATACCTTGCGAAATCTGAGATGAAAGGAAATGCAGCTTAGACTGTGAAAAATCCTTGCCTTCTCACCGGGAGGTAAAAGTACTCTCACAAACATTGAATTGTACATCTGAAGTGTTATCAATTCCACCTGAAACGGAGGGCCCCGGTGGCGGGGCTGAACCCCTGTGCTTTTGATGGCGCCAGCAGTGCCTGTAAACAAGTATTTTCCCATCTCCCTCTCTGTCTGTCTCTCCGTTTCCCTTTTCTCTCTCTCTCTTCCTCCCCCACCTAGGTGTCTGGAGGGGGAGGTTCCTTTGATTATCTCCGCTGTGGATTAATTGCTTTTCTTAACCTCTGCACAGACGTGCTCCGACATCGCCCTGGAGCCCGCCGCACGCGCCCAGATGGACCCCTGCCAGGAGAAAAACAAACCACACCATGCTTTTATCTCCCCACCTTCTCTCAATTACTGACCTTCATCCTTTCATTTCGCCTTGGATGTTATCATCGCCATTATCAGTGTATTTACTTTGTTTGTTTAGCTAGTTACTTGGCGCACTGCAGCATTCTTGGCTAGATTTTAAGCAAGACTGAGCATGTGTGAGAGGTGTATTAATTTCTGTGAAGAGTTACAGCAGCGGATGAGATGAGTGTGTGTTGTCAGGTGAATGTATTGTGTGCCATAAAGTGTCTGGGTCACGTGAGGGGGGGGGCGTTTTGATGCAGGAATATTACGCTGCCTTTTTTGGAACCGTCTTTATTACATGATTAAATAGATTTTGGCCTTGAGTTGTGCTGTCCAAGCAATTTCAGTCACGTTTCCTCTCCCCCGACACTGAGCGATCCTTCCCTTCTCACTTTGCCTTTGAGACACTGGTGTGCACCACGTCTCTGAAGAGGTCCCGGCCGCTGCCTCCAAACACTGTCGTTTAGCAATGACCCGCCTCCCCCTGAAAGCACTGTCGAGGGTCTCGGTGATCTTCCCTGCAGACCTCCACCAGCGTCTGGACGACACTAAATGTTCTCAGCAAGAGTTTGATTACCACAGTAGTGAAGAAAAAGTTTTTATCTTTTTTAAAAAAAAAAAAAAAAAGTATTTATTTTTTCTGTTGGTACTGAGTGAGGATTCAAAATGTTTCAAAAGTTTCTTTCTTAGCCTGGAGTTGTTGGCAGAAAAGTGTTGGAAATATAACCTTTCTAGGCTCTGGCGGGAGTTTCATAATCCATAACTCAGACTTTTTGGTCTTGGTCTCTCTCCAGTTCATCTTTTTTTATCTGAATAAGTGAATCCAGACAAACTTCTCTGATAACTTTAAGTTTTGCATGACTGTTTACGACAAGTGGCTTAAGGGATTTTTTTCTCTCCAAGTGCAGCCTAATTGGTTCAGGTGTTTGATACAGAGAGCACTGTGGGGCTCCATCTCAGAGATGAGACGTCTCTCTCTCTCTCTCTCTCTCCCTCGCTCTCTCACCCTCTCTCTGTCTCTCCCTCTGTCTCTCTCCCCCTCTCTCTCCCTCCCTCTGTCTCCGTCTCTCTCTCTCCCTCCCTCTCTGTCTCCGTCTCTCTCTGTCTCTCCGTCTCTCTCTGATGCACAAATAAACAAATGCAAAATCTGCATGTGAGACATAAACGGACGCATAATGTGCACACTGACTCACTCATTCACTCACTAACAGGCTAGACTCCCTGGACTGTATGGTACAGTGTGGTGTTGCTGATTTTCCCCATCAGCAGAAAGCCGGGATGAGCTGAGCTAATTGAGCTGGGAGGCCCGGCGGGGGAACAGGGCCCCTTCACGCACCGGCTCGTCACTTCCTTTCTTTATCCATCCACCACTGTGTCTTCAGTCCCAAATCTCCAAACCACTCTGTGCTGCACAAAACAAAAGGTACTTTAATGCACAATTCATTGTTTCAGAAATGCCAGACAGATTCAATACATATTGATACAATCTAAACTATGATTTAAATACATTACAAATTCCATGCTTCATGGTAAATGGTAGCGGTGCTCTGTGTTGCTGTTTAAAGCCTGTAGTAGCTCAAACAAAGGGAGGTTGTTTTCAGCTCCTTTTAGTCTGTTTGTCAGCAGGATTATGGAAGAACTACCGGCCCGATTGTAGCATGGGCCGATCTGAATCACAGGGCGGATACACAAATTATGTTTCTTTCTTTTACATTATGAGATGGGGCATTTGTGCTGCATTCATGTGGTGTAGGGATAATCGGAAACAGTTCTTCCCAACTGGGAAAATTCACGTAAACTCCCCTTAAGTCAGAATAATAACTCTGCATGGTGTTTTAAACGCTCTGAGCAAAAAAATACAACACATCTTCTTCGTAGCGTACATGTTGTTTCCATATTAAAAACTAAAAGGCTCATAAACAAAACAGTCGGAAGAAATCCCAACTCTGGAAATAGGATCATCCGAGGAGCACGTGAATGCACCATTGGCCTTGGCGGAGGTCTGCGCTCGGAGTGCCATTCTGGTTTCTGTATTGGATAACCCTCGATACAATAAATAAACTATAAGCTCATGCCCGAGCTGACAGGCAATGGTTCTCTGTGTTAGACCTCAACAGAATTACAAGCCAAAAGGGCCAAACTGCATTGTTTGTATCGCAGCAAACTAGCCGACAACAAAAGCAGATTACCTGTTCTATTTGAGGGTATTAAGATGTTACATGCCATTCGATGGGCCCTGGGAGGCCCGTCGTAAAAGCCACAGCAAGCTGTTGAGATGGGGACTCAGAGTTGTTTCCATCTTTTAGCTGCACTTGGGGACTGATTATGGTCAGGCTAACGGCCTTTACCTGGAAAGTCACTTTCACTTTCTCGTCCACCATTTGTTAGTATGGCTAATGTCTCATTAAGTCTCACATAGGGGAAATGATGTGCTCTTTGGGTGAAGGTTAGGCTCTCCGCTTATCATGAGACAAAAGAGACTGATTATCACAGCACAGGCGAGCCTCAGCCTGTGTCTTTCACAACAAGTCCTATTTGTGTTACTGCTGGAGCTGCTTCATTACCCATAATCTATTAGCCCTCCCTCCCCCCTCCCCCAAATAAAAGTTAAAACATTTGGGCTAAATGATGAATGCTTTATCACTTTTGTGTGGTGTTCTACGGAAAGGAGTGGACGGAAGGGAGGTGGGGGGTACATTTTACATTATCAAGGAGATAATTACAAAGCAATCATAAGCTGTTTCCGGTAAAGTCGTAAACAAGCCAAGGGCTTGTGCGCTTTTCCCAAGAATAATTAAAAGCCGCTTGATATTCTATGCATCAGTGTCCTTCCCTCTACTCAGCGGCCATAATAAAGCTGGCTGAATCTTACCATAGGGGAGGGGGCCTTCACTCTGAAGTGATTTGGCATTTTCTGGACCTTTTTTCTGTCTCTTATCTTCTCGCAGATCTACAGAAAACTCACCATTTTTTTCATCTGTTCTTCTCCAGGCACTTGTGACAATTCTGAGTGGCTGTGTCACAAAGCGGGAACGTTTCCAAATATGGACTCCTACTCCTCTTTGGCTTCAATGCCTGAGTTACAAGTAAATTCATTGATTGGTCTAGACTTGAGAGAACGGAGACTTGCCGGCGGAGGTGTAGGAATATTAGATGAGAAGCTCCTCCATTTTGGCTGAATTCTCCACCATAAAAAATTTCCAATCAACTTTTATTCCAAGTGACAATAAAAAAGGATATTTATATGCAGCGTGCATTTCAGCCATGACTTGATATTAAAATACAGTGCAAATGAGCGTGGCAAGCAAGGTAATTGTAGTGTGGGATGTATGCGCTTCCATTTTGTGGATTTCGATTGGCGATGTTTTCGAAACGTTCACGTTTTCGGTGGCTTCCTTCAGCTTCAAGCGTTTGCTGTCAGCACATTGTTATGACCTGTTGGCACGATCTGCCCACTAAACCCTGTTTTACACAGCTTTTGCTCTCCGGAGAGCTTTTCACTGAGGACAATTTCTTTGCTCGCTATTAACTTCCTTTCTCTCACGTCTATAAGTTAAGATGCCCGCGGGCTGTGTCACATCACAGCGCTGACATGTAGTCGTTACTCCACTTCTAACAACACCAGAATCAGTCAATTACCCATGGAATCGATCAACATAACCCCACTGCCACTCATTTAAAAGAGCCAATCAATCTGCATGGGCCTTTTCTCTATTTTCCTCGCCGTGCTACAAGCATTTGTGTGTGCGTGCATTTGTTAGGCGCCGCGGGTTGGCCCATGATGGATCTACTCGAGTGACAGATCGTCTTCTGATTTATGGTTGTTTATCGCCGGAGTAGGACTGGAGTTGACCCCTCATCTAGGTTGCCACTTCCCATGATGCCTGTAAAGCCGCACATTGAGTCGCATGATGGCCAAGGTGTCATCTGGAGAAAATTCATATTGCACATAGAACTGGTGTTTTTGGGCAGCTGCACTTTACATGTTTGTACTCAAAGACTTTGACTCTCTTACTCCTGGTGTGCTAGGTGTCGGCTGCACTCGCCAACTCCTTGGTGACTTCATTACTAAATGAAGCGGCCCGTAATTCCACAGCGCACCATGATAAATGCTGTAGCGGCAGTCTGTGGCAGAGAGGGTGGGGTGGGGAAGTGGGACACCGCGTCCTCCCTACCTGATGACATGCAAGGTTTATCACGTTGAGCAGAGGCATGGTCACCTTACCCCGGGCCTCATTGTGACAGCCAGCAAGTCACTCGAGAGCACCATTGGAAATCAATAAGCCCCTGCTCTTTAATTGTTAGAAAAAAAGCTGTTTACAGCATCACATCATCAGTCAGGACAACCTGACTTTCATTTATTTTTGCATTTTCCCTCTCTTCCTCCTCCTCTTTTCATCCTAACGCTCTTTCCTCTGAAACAGATTGTTTGGTAGATTATGTAACAGGAGTTGGCTGCATTTTATTTTGGGGGCCTTGTTTGATATGTATACAGAAAGCTTTTCAAGTTAACTTCAGCGTGCTGAAGGCATTCGCGTGTCTGCTCTCAGGGACTGTTTGCCTCAGTGCGAGCTCCTCCACATGCTCCAGTCTGTCCTCTGTTGACTTCAACATGCAACTGCTCCGCTGAGGAGGCAGACAGGAGGTTTTCATCACACAGCAGTGTCTTTATAAAGAAGATTCCCAACCTTTTTTATTGGATCAGGACTAATTAAATTTGTTGTTCAATACGTTTTGTTCCAGTTACTCATTAATGTCCTTTATGATGGAGCTGATACAAGTTTGATACATTTAACAAACTATAGAGGCAACTCGAAAATTAAGAGCCTTTCTAAAGGACTACAATTATTTCCAAAGTAAAAAAGCACTAAACTCAATGATACATTTTTACAATCAAATAAATCATTGTTTAAAAAAAAAAAAAAAAAGAAATGGAGAATTGGCTCCTTCACTTTGGATCAGCTCCCTGATAAAGCATCTGTTCTGTGTATTGAAATATAGAAACAAGTGATGTTTTTTTTTTTCGTTTTTTTACCTAAAAAAAAAAAAAAAAAACCACAACCAAATATTTAAGAAATAAACATTTTCTGTATTTTTTTCATATTTGCAGTCATGTTAAAGGTTCCCTTAGATGTAGACCAATAATAGCAATTTGGAGTATTTTTTTACAAGCGGGTCCCCGTTTGTTAGTATCGTGCACGAGCATGCAGACGACGCGGTGCACGTTCCTGCATGCGGTTTGACACTACGCCACTGAACAGTCATTTCACTAACATGCAAAGACACTCGGCAATCGGCCTGCAAAAACAGGAAGCAGCAAGCTGGTAAACATGGATGTAAATGATGCATGATTTGAAAATATAGTTTTTTAAATCGACCTTGCAAAGGTTTTATTGGAGATGAAATCATCCCCTTCAAGTATATGCACACAAAAGGTTTTGGTGAGAAATACCGATTGTATTTATCCTGTGCCGCCCCGTTTAGGAGCCACTGCCTCATACAAAACCACTTCACGAATTAAAGATGTATCATTATCTCAAACTTGATATACTGTGGGATACTCCTACCTTTCTTTTGAGAAGCCCAAAGCCGATAGTTACTCTCCTTCCGCGCTCTTTACATCTGTGTCCACAAGCTTCTCCCATTAGTGTGTTACCTGGGGAGGACCACCGCTCCAAAACTCTGATTAGGCCCTCTCTGGCTAATTAACCGCCCGGGCCACAGTTGTTCCATTTGCAGCGTTTAATGGAGGGAGGATGCCACAGCTGTCCTTCGTCTGTCATTCATCTGATTTGTGCCCTTTATGCCACAATTTGTGCCATAAAATGTATAAATAGCCGAAGCTAGCATAGCATTTATCGCTCTCATTAAAGTGACAGAGAATATGTTGCGTACTGCATATTCATGTAACCAGCAACGAAGGCTGTATTTTAATTGTGAGGAAAAAGACAGGGAGTGTAGCAGGTTTTTGTCAGAGTATAAGAAATTCCTGGTGATTCCTAGAGAGAAGACCTAATTATGACAATGTTGTGGTACTTTAAAATGCTGCAAGCGGGGCTGATCACTGTTAATTTCCCTCTGTCCTTCCTTCTTCTCTTTTCCTCTCCGGCTATTCAGGGCAACAGGCTGCTTAATTATTTATACCTATCTGTTACGGTAGGAAAATCGGGAGGACACTAACATGCATACAACAGAAGGAATCTAATATTCCCCCCTTGAGTGTTTTAGTTTAGACTTTAACTCTAAATCCTTCACTCTGTCTCGTAACAGTGGTCGTGGGAATGGTAGCATTCAATCCTGAACAGATGGCTTACTTTGTGTTCTACCTGCTTGTACCTACGCACCAACATAAACATACTGTATTTTAAAAAAAAAAAAAAAAGAAACGACAGTGTATACTCTCACATTTACCCACCCACTTGCTCACACAAACCCCAGGCGCTATGGTATCATCCAGTTGCAGTGTGTTCATTAGGCAGGGAGAGTGTTGTTTGCCCACTCTGCTCTCTTGTGTGCATGGAAACGGTTAAATATGTTTTATCTTTTCTTGAGTGGTGCTGCTGGATTTTAATTATTTTTATTTATTTTTTTTGGAGTTGTTTGGTTTCATTTGTTCTTCGGGCTTCTTTTACATTCTACCTGTGTGAAATTCTGCTCAGGCATGTTTGCAGAACAAGTCTTTCTGCACTGCTGTACACATGCACAGATGAATTTATTATGGACTGCATGCTGTTGTTGGTCTTCCTGATGCTTCAACTCCTCTCTGGATGTTTTTCCCATCATTGTCAGTGACTAGCCTGCATTTTTTTTTTTTTTTTTTTTTTTTTTTTTCCCCCCCTCTGCAGCCCTTCCTGAGGGTAAGTGGATGGCACATGTGAACGGATCACTTCTGATTAGTGGGGGTTCTTTAAAAAGATGCCTGTAGTGTTTTTCTCCAGAAACAAACAGTGGTGTGGCCTCCCCAGGGAAGACTGCCATATCCCGAGAACAGCACAGCCCCCGAGAGAAGTTGTTTTATCTCCCAAGTGCTGTTAACTTTGGGCTTTAAACTGTGTGCTTTTCTCCATGCCTTGTTTTTTCACATCACAAGAACATGATGATCTCAAGTAGGATGGCGACTGAGCTGATTTTTAAAAACAAAAGAAATAAACCGTTATACAAGTTGGCTTTTTTAATTTTGTGACAGCCTCACAACATAAACTCACTGTCATTCAATTCTCACTGCACATTTACATATAAAGTGTCTGATAAGCATATTTGTGTGTAGCCAATGCACATTTGCACAATTTCTGGCAAAACATAGGTTGGAAGAAATTTGACTTTGTTTGGAATACATTTGAATCATATGGCATTTTGTGTGAGGGAAGATAGTGAAGGTAGGTAAATAGCACAGGAGGGGTGTGGGGTGTGGGTCGGGGGGGGCGGGGGGAGAAGCAGGCGACTGATTTGTCTCCGTTCTGTCGGGAGGATTTACGGCACAAGTGTGTTGAGCCATCAATCAATTGTGGCGCACTCCAAGGACAACTTTGTCTCTTTATGCAATTTGTAAGGCTGTCCAGTCAAATTGATTCCTTAACCAGGAGCCGTCCAGCTCCCAGAGAAGAGTAAAACCCCCCCCTGAAAAGAACATCAACCTCAGTGTTTGCTGTAAACCAGACAATAAATGATAGGACTGACAACTATCGATGGCCAAAATCCAACCGCAAAACAAAGTGGGTGAGAAAAAAAAAAAAGTAGATTAAAAGTGATTCCAGCAGTGATTGATTAAATGGAACAACTGCGGATTGATGCTGTCGAGTCCCTGTGATTATTGATTCTGGCATTATGATTGTTTTACTCTCAGTCCTTCATGGATTATATCTCCACAACAAAAGTTAATTATATTTACAACCTAACCTGGACGTTTACAGCTCAAATTTGGTCGGAGCATTGATCATTTTGTGAAATTGCTCTCAGCTTGCAAGCTTTGTTGCTCGTCATTTTTCATCTCGCACTGCCGGCCGCTCGGTTTGTCCGCCACCTGCGTCCACTGAAATCTGTCAACTATTAGCAGGTGCCATGAAATTTGGTAGATCTGATATCAATCTCCCCTCAGGATGAATCGTTACAACTGTGGTCATCCTGTGACTTCATCTAGCGCCATCATCAGGTCAGCGTTTTTAATTTGTACAATAATTTGGTTTATGATTACCTGCAAAACGAATGGCGTTCCCTTCAGCCTCATCTGTACTTGGTTTATTGCTAATTAGCAAATGTTATCATGCTACCCCAAGGCAGTCCTCGACGTGTACAATACATTGCTAGGTAAAGGTTATTGATTTGTCTAATAAATGAACATGAGAATTTTCTTGCGAATCTGTACTCGTGTACTTCACTTGAAAATAAAGATTCATAACTCGTAAGAACAAAACGAGCACGATTCAACCTGTAAACAGATTGAAAGGCCTCGTGTGTCTCAATATATCAGAATCTGACTTTAACATAAACATAGTATCATGAATATAGAAGAAAAATACAATATGACGATACTATAAATAAATTAAAAAAAAGTATCTGATTTTAAAAAATGGAAATGTGCAGTTTTAGAAGTTGTATTGTGCAAAATTGTCAGACAGATGTGAAGACGTAAATGTAACGTCTCGTGTAATGTGGTGTCTATATATTCAAAGTATTGCACCTTTTTTTAATTTATTTTTTAATTTGATTTGAATCATCACATTATCAGCGTGTAAATCATGAATGATGCTGAAGGAAACCCCATCCCATCACTTCCTGCTGAGCACGCGCTCGGTCTTCTTCCATGTCGACTCTGTGGTGATTTGGGACGTTTAGCGGACAATAGGAGAGCGATTACAGAAACAGGCTGTACACTTGAATAATTGATGCTGGAAATCGTGCTCAGCTTTTCAGAATTCATAATGATTCCCCCCTTTTATCCTTTACACACACCAAAATATTCAATTTGTATACAAACACCTACGTTGAACTGCTGTGAGTCACTTGCCTTAGTGCAGTGATCACATTAATGTGGAAATAATACAAAAATCCAACATTAATGGCATATGATGAATTACATAGCCGAGTAAATGTCTTTGCATTGCTTTTAATATGGTCCTTAAGATTTTAGATTAGCATCCCCTCATTTTTCTGCTGTGAAAATCAAATTCAAAGGAACATTTTCCTTCCATTCCACTGACTGAAATGACTAGAAACATAAATATAGAAACAAATTGAGTCAAAGATTATCTAATGGAGCGTGCGTCAGTGCAGTTTGTCACAAGCTTTATATAAGAGCATTGCTCAATGGCCACAGTTCTTTTAACTACTCAACCTAGTTTATTCGCCAAATAGCCCAAGTTTTGAGCTATTGCAGTTCACTTTATCATTCATTTAAGACATGGAAACATTCTGCCACCAGTAAGCCTTGACAGCTGGCATAAGGCACACATCGCATCCATGTGAAGACTGGCTGAATTTGTGACAACAAATAGCCCGAAAATATAGTTCATCTGAGTTTAATCAGGAAAAAAAAATTCCATTTGAGGGCTGTCTTGACAAACGGCACCATGATATGTCAGCCTCGCTGCACATTTAGTGTGTGATAAGAAAAGTCTAGAGGGAGGGAGATCCAATATTAACAGTGGTTTCTGTCACAAAAGAAATCTTTTGGATGCGACATCCCCGGCAGCCGAAGCAAGATGTGAAATATCAGTCAACATGGTATCTAGTGCCCTGGACCAAAGTCTGCTTTTACATTGTGAAATATTGACCAAAAATGAAAATCAATCTGGGAAATGTTGGTATCATTTGTAACGAATACCTTGTAATAATGCAGGCAGTAGGCCAACTTTAATCTTTTGGTTTATCTGATGAATTGTTTTGTCTGTTGAAACTGCTTACCAGTTAGAAATGAAAGTGTACTATGACCATAAAGACTGATTCATGCGTCAACCAGGCCCACCTGTTGACGAGGAACGCATCTTTCTCATTTTGCAGAGGTCTAAACTTGCTCTGCGGTTACTTTGCTTTCCTACAGGTGGAACATTAAAACGGCTCCCCAATGTAGAGAAGATGCAGCCTGCTATATGTCAATATACGAGGTCCATGTAGATCATTTATTCCATGGTGTGAGAGATGCACATGACAGCAGTGTGGAAGGTGGAGTAGTTTGAAATGAGATGAAGCACCGTGTATTGAGCGGGTATACAACGTGTCGTGCACTGCTGTCTTAAAAGGCCCAAGACATGTCGGACACAATTTTTCTGTAATTGGCCTCTATGGGCAGATTCGATTAGTGACTGCCTGTGCAACCTATAACCTGCTTTTGTACCAACTAGGTCTAAACTCTGTCCAGGGCCAGGGGAGTTCACAGGGAACAAATGAACAATTCATAGACCCAGCTGTGCTCAGATTTCAGCTCCCTGTTGGTGGGAAATGACAAAAAAAAAACACAATTGGGAGCAGAGGTGTGATTCAACCCCATCCCTGTTTCAGGACTGTAGACTGGGCTAAAGCGTGACTTCAGAAGAGCTTTTGGTGCTTCCCGTCTAAACATCAAGCTTGCACTGCAACTTCAGGCTCTGTTAGAAAGTTTGCCTTTTGTTCAACTCCGTCTCTTGCTGCTTATTTGACATTCTGCTCACCTGTGCGTTTGCCAAGCGAGGCATTGTGCTGCTATTGATTGGCAAAGACCTGGTCAGTCAGGAAGAGTGTGTGCCCGGCAGGTTATCAGTGACATCACTGCTCAGCGTTTGCCTCTCCTTTCCCTTATCGATAGTTTGGGGAGTGCATTAAGAGTGGCTGCTCAGTCTGATTTATTGAGATGCGCCTGCCCCGCTCTGCGCGCCCAAAGGGCACTGGGTAACAATCCAGTCTCACTTCCTTTCCCTGCAAACAGTGTTTATTTACTCGCTCTCAGGGAGGCAATGAAGGCAGCTCTGACATACAAACAATCTTATGACGCAGCCTTCATGTCAGGACTGGATTTTTTTTTTTCTCTGTCGCTCCTCTCCATTCTTCCTCCCTCCAGAATGTCTCAGTCAGTTGTCAGTCCTTTTCCCCAGCCATGGGCCCTGTTGACACAAGAATCCGTCACTCCTCACACGGGGGAGAGCGGGACATGTTGGCGGCCATTACTATTCATGAGGCAGTGTGATCCACTCTGTCACCCGTTGTCAGCAAGAGGTGTCTGTCTGCACCGCTGCTCCCCTTACTCTCTTTATCAGCCAGGGGTGGCTAATGAGAAGCACCAGGTTAATACCAGCACCAGAACAGCAATGGCTTTAAACCTCTTAATTCATTTAGACACTGCTGATTGAAACCTATGTGAACTACGCTCTGGTCACCATCCGCTTTCCTGCAAGCCATCGATGAAAGGGACTTGTGTATGTAATTTGAAGTAATTCTTAAACTGATGCCAGGATTAGCTCTCGTTGAACCAGATCATTTTGAATTAGCATCTCTCTTTCTGAGCAATTCCCGGCCCCGCGCATGATGGCCATTAATTCCAAATTAAGTCTTGCCGGGAAATGTCAGAAGACAACCACAACCAAATGTATTTAGAAGGAGAGGTGACAGGCAACACCAAAAATAACCAGCTTTGGATAGTGAAAAACATCTTGGTCCAATTACAGCCAGTAAAAACAGCAGCCATGAGTGACAAATACGAGACAACCTCTTGGATGTGGCAAAGTGTAAAATTAAAAATTCTCCCCGCAGTTGTCAGACATGACTTCGTCAACGTGCACTTGAGTGTTTAATCAGCATGCAATGAACACTGTGGGCTCGTTGACTAAAACCAGGAGTTCTTACTCTCCCTCTTTTAGCCTTCATGCATATTTATCCTGGGAGCTTTTGTCAATGCGGCTGGAAATTAATATTGACAACAGTGAGAGGGCGTTCTCTATCCCACAACACAGCCAACTGGCGTCCTGAGGCTTTTCTTTTCTCCCGTGTGAGAGCACAGTGCATGCTAACTTCTTTTCTTCCTTGCATTTACTGCCATCTTTGATGCATCTTTATGCTGCACTGAAGGGCCGTGGCCTAATGATAGGAGATCATTCTACCTACCTAAGATGCAGCTGTAAATATTCAAATGAGCCATCATCAGTCGATGGTGTGAGAGATAACGGGGCCATCTTTTACCTGCCCCTTCTTGTGTGCGACAGCAGGATATATTTAGTTGACTGCATCATCGTCCCCAAAAGCGCTTGATTTGCTGGCATAAATTTCAGCAGACACACATCCTTCCCCGCGCCTGCAGAGGCAAATGCTTATTCATTTACCCGTTTGTCATTTCAATAGTTATTTTATGGTGGTGCTGTATTAATTGAACTGCCTCTACTGCACAACAATTCAAGGCCCAGTGAATCTATTACAAAGGGAGTGTGCCGGAAACATCGCTGAACGGGCTCACAAATCAGCCTAAGCTGAGAGGGGAACCTCACAATAATGTAACACAATCGCACTAATCTTTCATTTACAATGTGCTCCTTCCTCAGCCATGCAAGGAAAATGTCTTAAAAGCACAAAGTGGCTGCTGTGGAAAAACCAGATTGGTTGCATGGGAGTTCCAAAAGATTACTGTGAGCTAGTTTCTGGGCTTCATGGGATGAAATAACACCCTGTATGGTAAAGAAAATTACACAAGATCTAGTTTTTGCTGCTCATCATTTGAACTGTCACCTTGGAGGATTGTGCAGGATAGTTTTTTAAACCGAAATCGTACATTTTTTAATATTTATGAAATATCTGGAAGTGCCTTTATTACATCTTCATCAGAGGTGATGGGTCGGAGGAAATGATCCGCTGCAGTCTGCAACTTGTAGCGCGTGTCTGAGACTGTCTGCAGCCATTAGTAGACTATAATATCAGCTTTCTCTAACCTGTAACCACGGTGCACAGCCAGTTTTAAACTTGATTTTTTGAAGCTTTGGTGAGATTTTGATAACTGCATTTACATGAATTTGAATGGTAAAATCTATTGTCTGTTTTTCGATTGCACATATTAATATTACTATTAATAGATACAGAAAAAGATGCTGTACGTGCTGCGTCTTTGAAAAGCTACTAATGGGAGCAGTAGTACATGGAATTGGGAGATAAATAAAAGCACAACTAAATATAAAACTGAACAGGCAAAAGGGAAAAAGAGTAGCAGAATTGTTGCTTACAAGAGAATGAAAGACTCAAGAAATAGTTTAAATAAGTTGACAGACAGACAGGCCTGGGAGTTTGTTATTCTGGGAATCGCAACTGAACTCCACGCTGTATTTATTGATTTTAGTTTTTTTTGGCCGCGGCTGTAAACGCAACATTCAAATAATTTCACTTTTTATGAAGTTGATATATAGCGAACATGTTTCCAGCAGACACAGAGCAACATTAGCATTTATTTGGATGCGTTTGTGTCAGCTGATAAGCTTGAAACATTCATATCTCTAGTAACTGCCGAGGGAAATGGCTTTAGCTGCTAGCTGCTCGTCTTCAGATGTCTGCAGTTTGGTGCGGAGCCGGTAGTGTGCACTAAAAACAGCTGCCCTGCCAAATCAAGTTTCAGGCCATGAAGCTAAAACAATTAGACGGTGAAGAACTGCAGAGTTGGAGGATTATTCTCCGTAGGTGTGACTATAAGCAACTGCTTTCACATACAAGTAGGCTTTTGATCCTTTGTTAATATATGCATTGATTATAGCTTAAAACCTTAAGCCCAACTGT
This sequence comes from Bovichtus diacanthus, assembly GCA_943590825.1. NCBI lineage: Eukaryota > Metazoa > Chordata > Actinopteri > Perciformes > Bovichtidae > Bovichtus > Bovichtus diacanthus. The sequence goes on from CALSBV010010391.1 coordinate 1,929,280, forward strand.
AACTTATCTAAACGTATCTACCTGCTCTTTTGATTGTACTGCAATGTTCACACTGCGAGCGCGGCAGCTACACGGTCGCCGCGTCGGCGCTAACAGAAAAAAAGAAAAACGTTTTGATGGAGCAACAGGCGGAGGGAGAAGGGACCGGAGGTGATGAGATGAAAACATACCTCGCCGCGTCATTGGAGGGCTGGAGACGTTGAGCTCAACTTTGTTTTGCAGCGCGTCCTGCAGCTGCATGTGTCTGGCATCAGTTTGAAGCTTTGGTTAAAAATGACTTGCAGCCGTTTGCTGGACTTTGAGGACTGATTAAAGCTTTTACTGTGATAAAAATTATTGCACTTCCCTAATTACTCAAGCACTGTCAGTGTCCTGCCTGTTATCAATGGCTCTGCTCTGCTGTGAAACTTGACATCACATATTCAAGTCATTGATGTTTAAAGCTTTGAGACACTTCCACTAAACTAAAAATCATTTGAATAACAGTAATTTATCTTAACTATGGATTGTAGCTTTATAGTGTTTTGATTTCTCATTTTCTAAATAAAGCTGGTCGGGGGGAAAAAGACATCAGCCTCTTGCTCGCTTTGTCACTTTAATTCATCTGTTATCTTCTGAAAGACTTAATAATACTTCTGTGACTCAGCATCACGTTCTCTAAAACAAACAACATGCTCCAGAGCTGATGGGGACATCCAATTTAACTGCCATCTTAATGGAATCTATAATAGGCACAGGGGCACAATAATGGCAAAGCACTGCATCTTCTGATAACACAGCAAGCATCAAAACCCCTGTGATCACCAAACAAGTCCAGTTTCTTCCCCCTCAGAGGAGCAAAGAACAAAATGTCCAGATGTCATCGTCAAGTTGCTGGTAACTTATTCCCTGTGGGCTCCTCACAGTGGGCTGCCTCAGCCATATAGAAAGAATCTGCAGTGTGCAGCGCAGGGGCCCCTCTGCATTTCCTTCCACACTTCTGAAAACCTCCCCGGACTTTAATTTCACGGGCACCTGTCCCCTCATGTGCTCATGGCAGAGCAGTCAAATCACCAGACTTTCATAGAAGCACTGGGGCCGAGAGAGAGAGAGGGAGAGAGAGAGAGGGAGAGAAAGAGGGAGCGAGAGAGACACACACGCCCTCACTGCGGTACATGACGGGTTTCACAAAGACAAATCTGTGCCGAGGTTTGTCATCTGAAGTGACCGCCTCAGTGTGTTCGCTTGACGGGCAGGCATGACCATGAAAATGTTACAGCAACCAAGAGGGCCCGCTCTGGGAGCTACAGGGGCCACAGATGGTTTAATGAGGTTGAACTATGTTGTAGAAAGAGTGTGTGCACGTCCAGCTTGGATCTCCTGCAGGTCAAAGGTGGAAAAAACCAAATTGGTACAGAAAGTACATTACTGACAGACTGGGCAAACCGGCCCGAAGCGTGCATGAGACAGACTGATGAAATGATGGCGACTTTGGCTCCTTAACAGATATTCAAATGAGATTACATGAAAGCCAGAGGAATGACAGACAAATGGACACAAATCTGGTTTCATTTGTTTACTCTTCTGCAATTGTGTTAGGCCCCCCCTGCTGGCTCCAGAGGTAATGATTGCAGTGGGACCAGATTAAAGGCTGTAGTCAGCTGTTTAGTGCGGCTCTGCTAACAGAGATTAGTGGCAGCTGCTTGGACAGACTTGTTGGGAGAAAAAAAAAAACAGAGGGTTTCATTGTCTCGGACCAGAACCACCTTGGTGAGTGAGAATCCCGACAACAGCAGGCACATCAAAACTCTCACCAGCTTGTCGTCTTTCTCATGTACCGCTCTTCCTTTCTTCGCTCTCCCCCCTTCTTGGTGGCGCACGCATGGCGAGTCGTTGCAGATGTTGCCCGTAATGATGCAGACGGCACACACAGTCGTACAGAATGGAAGCAGAACTCGCTGAAATTAGTAAAAATTACTTTCTCATTACCTCCCTCATTGCTCCTGTAAGTAGTCTGAGTTTCCGCACGATTAGGAGAACGAGCCGTGGAGCACCGGGCCTCTC
>CALSBV010010391.1:1933614-1979353 GCA_943590825.1 Bovichtus diacanthus
ATATATATATATATATATGTATATATATATATATATATATATGTTTAGTTTTTTCCATCAAGGGCTATGAGTACGAATTTCAGGAAAATGGTTTCATGAGAAAAAGAAATACCTTGTAAAAGATTGTTTTTCTCCAGGAAGCCTATTGCTCATAAGAGCCATACGACTTGGTTGTAGGAAGGTTGTTTATCCAAAAGTGAGTTGCTAGCAAACACTGCATTCCCTGCAGGTGTTATGTACCTAAAATCAAGTTGTTGCTCTTAGTCCTAAATAGCAAGCCAGAGCTGGATAGCTTTTGAAAGCTTTTCACGCAGCTGACTGAATGTTGAACACACCATTTCAATATGCGACCCTGTGTTTGATTTTATGTTCATAGTTCCCAGTTTCTTTTGTTCTTTTTTCATTTGGGCCCGGTGAAGCATACAATCCCAAAAGGCTGCATTGCGTAAATCTCTTACTATCCATATGTTATGAACTTGAGAACAGTGTCAGAGATTTGCCTTGTGTTGGGCTTGTCAATGTCATCCTGCACATCGGTTTTAATTCAGTGTGTTGAAAGTTGAAGTTGTGTGGATGGAGCGATTGTTTTGTTTTGTAGCTCTCACACAGGTCTGAACTCAAAGAGTGTATTCAGTCCGTCATCAGATTCTGTGTTGTGTTTAATGTTCTATCATCTTTTTCCACTGATCAGCCTCGCTCGGAGAGGGTCTGTAGTCATAGTATTCACCAACACTTGGCTCCAAAGAGTCATCTCTGCTGTCCAGAGACTTCTACAGAGACGCATGTGAACTGGCTGTGGCCCGCTCCACTCCATTGATTCACCTCTTTTGTCGAGCCATGACTTTTCCCCGCGAAGATCTCGGACGTCGGCTCTGTATACGGGTCATTTTGACAGGACAGTGTCTTTTGTTGTTTAGTTTGGATAACCAACTGCAAGCGGGATCGAAGACAAGAAAATGGCAGAATAAATGTTATCCCTACCTGCTGATTTCAGTTTATCCACGTGTAGAAAAATTCACCTGGATGTGTTCGTTGAATTGACAGTTTGGGTGACACAGTTGAACGCGGGGTGTGACCTCTGACCCACGCCTGACAGCCACCCACCTCGCCACTTCCCATGCACTCCTTCGCCTGTGTTGCACTCTCCCGATCACCTGAGCCTTTTCCCTCATCTCCAGGGAAATCTCCTCCCCTAAATAATCTCCTGATAAGAAATAACACAGCTGATGATTAATTATAGCCATTGTGCTTGTGGACTGATATACTCCCTCCTTACATCCATCTTTAAACCCCCCCTCCCCACCTTCCCCGTCCCCACTCTCATTCTCTTCCACATGACCATTTGGCTCTGAGGATAGTTTTCAGAGGGACATAAAAGCTAGTCAGCTGGAGAGCTAAATGAAAGTCGTTTGCTCTCCACATAGTCTACTAATGTAACATGCAGCTTTAGGGACTATTGGTCTTTCTGTAGTTATAAAGTAACTCATTCTTAAAGGCGATTTCATAATTGAAAGTGATGGAAAGGAACAAAATTAGAATGGGCATAATTTAATGATTGAGTGTTCCTTTCTTTCTCTTTCTCTCCATCCTCCACTGTCTTCTTCCCCTCTTCCTTTTTTCACTTTTTTTTTTTTTTCAATACAGAAACTGCACTGAGATAAATGGCGAAGGTAATTTAGTTTTCCATTTGTGTATCACTCTTCATTCAGCGTGTTTTTTGGTGGTTAGTTGTTGGCAGCGTTTGTCAGTGTGCATTGTTTGTTTCGCTCAATTGATTAAAAAAAGATGTTGTCTCATGCATTGTGACAGAGTATTTCCTCCAGAGATTGCAGAGTTATTGCAGAGCGGCGGTGTGGACACCCGTTGATGTATTGTGCTGGGCTTTGGGACGAGGCGAGGTGAGGAGGAGGAAAAACGGAGCAGGAAGAGGACGGGAGGGCGTGTTAGGAGTTAAAGACGGAAAAGAAAATGAGTCTCACCAACTTCATCACACACCTCTCAGCATGACGGGGACCACGACTCCACGTCTTTTGCCATGTTCCCTCCTCTCAATCATCTTTACATCACACACCCCCTTACCAGTGTTCAGACACACACGTATACACATGTTGCCTCACTAACAGGTTGTCATAGCTCTGCTGCATGGTTGTCAGTCTCAAGGAATCTCCACATGTCTGGGGTGGAGAATGTCTCGAGGATGGTTTGTGTTGTCAGTGACAACACCTTGTTCAGTTATCCCAGGAAGTGAGACCCAACAATGTTGCAGGCGTAGAAAGTCACTCCACAGCCCAGGTGGCATGATGATCAGTGTGATCTAATGCCTGAAATAAGTGTGAGCTCGTTCTTGGTAACCTCGAGACGCACCTGTCCACGAACAAAGAAGTCCTCGCTGCACATCTTTTTATGTGACATGCCGTCTTCATTTTTATTATTTATGTAATCATTTATTTATTTCAACTTTTAAATTAAGACACACTTCATTACCTTTCGCCAATGAGGTTATGTTTTTGGCTAGGTTTGTGTGTCCGTCAGCAGGATTACAGAATCACGGGGTGGATACATGAATTATCTTTAACTTTTTTTAACTTTGCGAAAAGGGGCATTTGTGCTGCATTCACGTGGTGTCGGAATAATTGTTTGGCCAATTTACAGAAACCGCTCTCAACATGTTGTTTAAACGCTCTGAGAAATAAAATACAACTCTTCTTCTTTTTGTGGCGTCCGTGTTATTTCCACATTACTACTGAGCTCATGAACGCACTAAAGTCAGAATAACGACTTCCCAACCGAGGAAATGGGATCTTCCCATGAGCATGTGAAAGCACCATTGGCCTTGGTGGAGGTCTGCGCTCAGTGCCACTGTGGTTTAGCAGTATAAAGTAATTATGAAGGTGGGTTAACAGTTATTGCACCAACGCCGGTACTGGACAATGTTGCTGCTGCAGAATTTTGCATGAATTTAACAAAAGCAAAACCCTCCAGTAATTTGAAGCCTTGTGCAACCTGCAATTTGCTGTCCTTTTTTAAATATGTGTGCAAGAAGGAGATTTTGGCATTCAATTTAATTTGTGTATTAAATCACCTTTCCCCCCTCAGGATTCAGATTTAATTCAAAAAGTATTTTCTAAATTACCATTATATGTATTCAGCCTTTCAAAGGGCCACTCTCTCAAATTCAACTCTCAGAAAGTAGATGGTGCCAGAATCCAGGTGCACAGGGAAAGCAGAAATGCAGGTCAGTAGGCAGGGCGAGCTTGAAGTGAATTTGTTTTACTGGCACTCTTCTCTGCTTCTGTGACGGCGACTATGTTTACTGCAGCCTAGTTTTTCCTTCGTACCCTTATGCTGGCACAACATGAAACATTTGTGAGGGCTGTCTTGGAAATCGTGGGGCTTTTTGAAAAGTTGTACACAGATGCACTTGGATTACATTTACTACATATAATGTTGATTTTTGATCTGTTATATGTTGATTAATCTACTAAATTGAAGTGATTTTGGAAAAAAGCTGGATTTTAAAGGATTAAATACAAATGATGTTTTAATGAAATTGGCTCGATCCACACGGATCCAGACTTCAGATTGTGTGTCTGAAGTGTTCTGAGTGGACATAAAATGCAAATATAAAACGCTGAAACAATGTGCTCGGAGGGCAGCTTCTAATACGGACAGGTACAGCGTGTCTCAATGTATAGTTCAGTGGCAAAACGGAAAAACGTTTCTTTGCCTTTTCATTGGCATGGTAAGATTTGATCACATGTTAACTAGTACCAGTAGTCCGTTGTGGTTCTTGCGGTTGATTTCTTTAAACTTTTCCTCTTGATTAGAAAACTCTGCTTAATCCCACAGCATTTCATGTTTTCCTGATTGTCTCGTTATAAGTGAAATCGCTTTATTGCTGTCAAAACATCTCGGCACAGAAAATCCTCTCTTTGGATTGTTGTTTGTTCCCGCACCTCATAAATTTTAAAAATGTGGTTTTGAATAAATGACAACTACTTCACAGACTGATGTAAAAACCTTCCACCTGACATGTTCTTTTATAGTACATTTGGATGAAATGAGCCTCGATCCGTTGCACAGAAACGTGCTGCAGCTATAGGGAGGCACGAGGACGGACTCTGGCAATCAGGAAATTGAATCTCACTTGTGCATGACAATGGGAAGTGTCCAGGTGACCTCTAGTTGAACAACCATCCATTAATACCCGCCATCACGTTGTTGAGCCATAACTGAAGCAGGTTTAATTCAACTCCGCCCCGTTACCTCCCCCCTGCGCTTGTATCAGCAGCAGATGTTTGATCGGAGATAAGCACGCAGGTCAATGTCGACCTCATCACAACGGACCTAGTTTCGCCCATCACGCCAATAACTGCCAGGCGATGGGTCCTCCCCTTTGCTGCGCTCTGATTGACAGCTCTCCACTGACAAGGTTTATGGGGGTCAGGACCTTCCTCTCTGTCACCTCTAATTGGAGTGTCGTGCCATTAGCTGGTGGACCCGGACCTTGGCGGGCAGGGATTGGGCAGTTATCCTCCTCTGTGTGAAAGACAATGGAACCCCCTCTGATGCGTTATCTACAGCATCGCCACAGCCTCGCCACAGCCTTCCCGTGAAGACCAGTCAACCATTTTTTGAGTGATCAGCATCGTGTGCGTGTGTGTTGCATGGGCTGTTAAGAGGGCAAATATCCAAGTATGTCAAGGCCGACCTTGATAAAGCAGCACCACTTGGCCCTAAACAAACAAATGAGTTGCAGTAATTGACCTTCAGGCTTTATTACTGTTAACCTGTCCTGCTGGGAGTTAAACCTCCCCCCCCTTTGCTATGCCAGTGATCCCACGCTACACACGTCCCCTCACACACAAACACTGCAGGTGAGCTGACCATATTTGCATAAATCCGTGTAACCGTGTGTGCCACCCCTGCCAAGCAGAGGTGAGAAGAGATTCCATAAACCATTAAGTGAAGTACGAGAGCAGCTCCTGGTATGAAGCAGTATACATATTTCCTATATGGCAGATTGTGGCTTTGTGCAGGATTACAGCTAAATCTTATAATTAGCATGAAAGGCCAGCAGGGGAGAGTTAGGGAGAGGAGAATATGAATGGACAAGGGGACTGACCACCGGTATCTCTCCCAGGCATGCTTATTGCTTATCTGGCTCCATGGCAGCAATGTTTATGTATAACTTAAGCGGTGCAGAGATGTGCGCTGCATAAGCTCCTGTGTGACAGTTCAATTTCTGAATTGGTTTTTGATTATGGAGCTGAACTGGGAGAAGCTTTCAGAGAAGGCTTCACTGACCCTGAACATGTTTTTTCTTTGGGTGACTGATCATGTTTCAGTTCATTATCGAGCAGTTTCTAAGGGGGGGGGACCCTCAGACTGAAATCATAGTACCCCCAAAACTGGCAGTCTTAACAAGTAGTGTCCAACTTGTGATGGTCGCGGCACTTTTCATTGGTCAGATATTACTATCGATTGTACATCTGCGTGTACTTGACCCTCGTCACCATTTTATTTACTGCACAAGCAATTGCCATTCTGCATCCTGCTCTGAAGTCTTTGGCACCAAACATTTCACTTCAGCTTTTATTTAACTGACATATTACTTTGAATTGCTTGTGTAATCTCCAGGCTGGAAATTCTGCACAGAGCTCCATTAGTTTTGCTGGTTTGTTTTCCCCCCTTTCAGTTCTGTCGCTGTTAGTCGTCGTAGTTGTTACATAAGGGAACACTCAATCCCAGCAGCCACCAAGACAATTAGGCAGGAACTGTCCTACCCATGAAGACTGTTATGAAAATCAACTTTGATCACGTTCTGGTAATTGACAGGATGCTAATTTAGCTGTTGATTTGAGGTTGGTTCGCAGCAGTCATTTGAGGGATTTGCGACTACAAATAATTCACGGGAAGGAACATGCCAGGGTTTGATGTAGATTTGTGTAGCGTCACCTTTTTTGAGTCACCCACTGTCCCACTTAGATGTACTGATATATTTTTATATTTGCCAGTGTGCTGGGGCTCTTTTGTTGTTTTCTCTCTGCTTCATATCTTCCCTTTGTATCTACTCAGGGAGGAATTACTTGACTAGATAATAACAAAACATAACGGATAGTTTTTTGTTGCGAGTTGCCTCACAAAAAGCGTTTAGTTTCTAACATTCTGGGTCTTTTTCAATGCTTTTGCAAATCCAGCGTGCTACAATGAGAACTTTTAATTTAAAGTTGGACTTTGCTGAGTTTGATTTAATATTTATGTACTCATGTTTGGTCATATCAAAGAGCTGCGATAAACCTGAGGTGAAAATTAGCCATGTAATCAAAAATGGATTATGCAAATTAAGATCAATTGCATTTCCCCCTTTTTTTTTCCAGAAAATATAGAGACTTTGTTTCGGAAAAAGCCTTTTGGCCATCAAGGTGAGTTAGCTGAGAGCCAGTGGGGTTCCTCATCTCCCTCCAGCGGGTAACAAGCTTATTTTCCATACGTAGCCAGGTGCATGTTTTAAGATAGAGCCTTAACAGCGTGGCGTGGCGATGAATTCCAATTGAGCCGAGCCCAGGTACAATAACACTGTTATGAATGCAGCCCGTGATGTTGATGGCATCCATATCACACTCAGAGGGACGAGGGAAAAAAAGCCTGACATCTGTTTCAAGCACACTCCAGCCTTTACATCTCCCCACAAAGTCAGGGGTTGGGAGGCGCACGTCTGGCTTTCCTAGATTAAAATGTGTCAACAAGCTTAACTGCTCGCTTTGAAACTTGCCTCCCTCCTTTTGTAATTCCCCTGATGGTTTCTGAATTTCCATTTTCTTAAGCATATGGTTAACACAATCATAGATGCAGCCCTTTACATGATAGTGCTGAACCTTTTTTCCAAAGTGTAACCTCGATGTCGACGATAGGTTTAATGAAAATAACACCTGATTAATGTAAACGTTTGACTCGTGTCCCAACCTGATTGAAGCTCAATGATGGATACTTTTGTTTGCCACAATGCACCGCTGCAGTACAGTAGCTCTGTTGATGCTTCAGGAAATATTGCGTGATGTTCACTTCCATGTGCATGGTAATCCCACACAGTGGTGCTGAAGAAAGAAGGCTTGTTGTTTGCCATCAAGCCACTGCTTTGGCTACTTCATCCTGTTGGACTTTTTCTTTTTTTTTTGGTTTAGTTATGGGGATTACTCTTTTGGACGGGCTTTAAAGACTACAGTGGGAAGGGGAGAGGGAGAGGCAGCGGGGCTTAAGGATAGGATAAAACTGGGGGGTTGTAGCAGTGGATAAAAGATGGAGAAACAGAGGCAGAGGTGTTCAGTATCTCAGGAAACATTCCCTTTCTTTGTCGCCTTCTCCTCTTTTCATGGCTGAAGGTCAGGATAAATAATCGATAGCATTAAAAAGAGCTCCCCCGTCCCCGGTCTATTGTGCCTGAGACTTGGTCCCCATTGACAATTAAAGGCCCCCAAGTCATTAATGTTCAAGTAGCCTGGAAACCCCTTAGCATTGTTCCATCTGAATGAGAGGAAATCCAATGCAGGTTTGAGGTTTGCCCCGGTCAGGTCATGACATTGACAGAGGGGGAAACGCTGGCTGATGTGCCGCCACACTGACACAGTACACTCTCAAAGAGCTAAAGAGAGGAAGCCACCTTCTCAGACGGCCCCACCTCGCCGTTTGACTGTACAGTTATTTTTAAAAACGGGGAGAGAACGACTACATCGGCCTCTGTGGAAGAAGCGGGAGAGGCAGCCCACTGAAAAGGAGGCAGCCTTCGCATTTAGTTTTTTGCTCTCTCGGTCTCCGTGTCACTATCGATAGTGACACCTTGAACAATTCAGTCGGTGATATTGAAAGTGCTGTGTGTCAGCAACCCTGCCTGTGACACTCCCAGAAGGCAGCAGCTCCCCCGGTGGCAGGTCACACTATAAAAAGAACAATCAGAGTGGCCTGATGGAACTAATTTCATCTGGCCTTTAATGTTCCCGTCCCTCCCTTCTTTCACTCATCCCAGTGTCTCTCTCTCTCTCTCTCTCTCTCACACACAGGCACACACACGTGTACACACATTTATACCTCCTTGTCTGTACTCCACTCCCTCTCATGCTCCCCACCCCCCCTTGTCTCCGTGTGTCTATGTTTCTCTCCTGTCTGTCTCACCTCTCCGTACCCTCCTCTCTCGCTCCGTCTCATCTCCTCGCTCCTGTGTTCTCGTCAGGCTTTCCTTACCTTTTGCTTTGCAGTCACGTTTCATCTCTGTGCATGACTCATTCTGCTCAATAAGCTCCAAAGTAAGCAGATTTGTCCATCCTCTCCTCTCTCTCCTCTCTCTCTCCTCTCTCTCTATATTCTCCCCCTCCTCCCTAAGAAGGCTATTGTGATTCACGGAGGAAACCCTTCAGAGCAAATATTCTCCGGGCATTTCATGTATAAACATGCCTGACTTTCTACCACCGGGGGGAGGAAAAATGAAAATGCAAAAAAGCTTTGTGTAACGCAGTGATTCAATACGTAACAACCAACAAATGTTTTGATGCATCGGTCGGTGGAGTGAATGCCAAGTGTGATAAATAGATTAGTCTCTAGATGGTGGCCTCAAACGAGTTTCCTCCAATGCTTAAGGCGGAGTTGTCATTCCAGCTAATTTGTTGGGATTTTGCCTGCCAAAAGTCCAACTGGTGATGAAAGGAGTCAGCCCCTTTAGCATTTAGACAGAAATAAACAAATTCATACTCTCTATTAATATATATGTATTTTAACTGGATGTGAAATCCCCCCTCCGCGTGCCATTGTCAGGATTAAGGGTCAGAAAATGCAATCCGAGTTGAATTAAGGAAAGCAACCTCTGTGTCATACGCACAGAGAGCACACTTAAAAAAACATAGCATTAGCATTCTGACATTTGCATAACGCTCCTATATATAAATCAAGTGCTGTGGAGTACTTTTGGAGTGACTAACGTGTACAGAAAGGCATCGGAACGAGTGGGTTGTTTCAAAGCAAAGGGGGTGTAGTTGCTGTAATCATCCTGCAACATGACAGGCAGCCAACACAAAGATTCTTTTGCACCTTTTTTTCTTCCATCTTTCATCAGATGCCCAGCTCCTATATTATAAGAGCAAGTCATTAGGAATGTTGACAATACAATATAACACAAGTCTGGCACCGCTCAGCAAAAAGTGCCTCACTAAGCAATGCAAACAACAACTTCAATTATGTTTTTTTTTTCTCTCTTCTGTCACACAGCCATTTATTGCCTCAGATGATATACAGTATGCTGCACTGGGACATACATATGGAACGGCTTGAAGACTTTAGATTAAAATTGATTTTCCTCCCCTTGGGAAGTGGAAAAAGTCAAAAATTGTTACTTGCACATTTATGAAACAGATTTAGTCTGTTGACATTGAAGGCTATTTGATAAGTAATTAAATAGCCTTTACCCAAGACAAGGTGACAGGTAACTCTTTGTCATTCCCCCCTGTGTAGAGTAGCTCTGTAATGATGATATACAGTGCAGAGCTTGTTGTTTTGTGCTGATACTATAAAGGGAATGGATCATATTTTGCGGTTGCAGCAGAGGATTGCATTAGTATTTGTCAGTTATGGTCATTTGTGCCAATTATCGAAGAGTTTCAGGCTGAGATTGTGACAGAAAAGAAGAGGAAATATATGCAGTATGTCAATTAATATACAGTATGCATCACGGGCCGAAATGTGTTTGTGCCTGAGCTGCGGGGGCAGTGTGCTGGGAAACACTTGGCGGCGGTAGTACCCTCCGCCTGGTAGGGTCCTCTGATTAATGAGTTATCCCGGCCCCGGACGGGCAAGAGGCCACACATCTGTGTGTCACTCAGGTCTGACACCGTCTCCCAGCCCGGCTGCCAGACGCTCACCAAGGGATTTTCCAGATGTTCCAAGGTTTCCGTACGCGGGGGCCCCTCTCGTCAAATCACCATCCTGACATTGCGTTTGTAACACCTGCGTCGGTACAATAACTTTCCTGCAAAGTTCTGAGCATATTAATGCATTTCCAAGTGCCGACGCTAAAAGCAAAAACTGCCTTATCAGTTTTGTTCCAGATGTTGATTTGGCTCGCAGGTGTTTGAGGTATTTGTGATAAAGGCAGCTGTCTGTAATGACATGTTTGCTTTGAGATTAATTTGTGTTGTTAGCCTCCTCAGTTTGGTTGCTTTCACCATAGAGAAAGATGTAATTTCATCTTTTTCCTCCCACACATCTCTCTGTCTTACATGAAGCAGTTGGACCCGAGTTCAATATGGGACCCGTGGGTATCGGGTATCAATAGCCTATGATAAAAGTTCAGCCAGCAAAGCTGACATATTGTTGCTGTCCCCAAAGGGAGGATCATTTATAAAACCTTGTCCTCGGCTACCTTTGTGCACATAGTCGCTTTTACACTGGAGCCACGGCTTCCAAGCAGCTAGTGTATGTTGATGCCATTTTTATAATCTCAGTTTTCCCTTATTTCACACAAATAAAGGAGGGGAGAAACTCATAATGGAATTCAGCCAAGGCATTGGATTATAAATGAGGTCTGCGCCAGGCTTCATAACGTTATTTAGATTCCTGTGTACAGAGACCCGTGTTCCAACTCCCATCAGCACTGCGACAGAATCAAATGTGAATATAAACTGATATAGGGAAATTGGTTTGTAATGTGCTGATGCTTTGGAGACCCTGTGCAGAGGCAAAAAAAGAGAAACAGCAGTTCTTTGGCACATGCAGAGTGATGTTTTAATTACTTGAATTGGAATGATAACAACTACCCCAGAATGAAACAAATTAAAAGGGTTACACTGAAAGTCACCTCATTTTGTTGTCATAACATGTTGCATATCTGCCTCTGATGTATTTGTTCATAATTCACTTTCAATATTTGGAAGTTCTACTTGTTTCATTTGTGGCATTGACTAAGATGGAGCCGGGTGGCGTCTGTTCCTCGGTGCCATACTGTGATAAAACTTGGACAGAAATAGACTGATTAGAAAAGCTGGAGTGTGAGTAATGTGTGTATTCAGTGCGTTTGCAGATGTAGGACCTTTTAACATGTCCTGCTGCACGTCTCTCACCGTGCTACATAATGAATGTGTGTCCTCATCAAAATGGCAAAAAAAAAAACCTGAGTGTTCATTCCCCAGCCTTTTTAAGATGTTCCACTTCATGTTCAATATACTGCTGTGCTTTAAACATATGCTGCCTAAAAACGGATGTCCGTTGCGTTTTCAATTTTCTGAAAGTTGTAGACACTAGTTATCAGTGGAAGTAAACAAACTGGTTTGTTTGCGTGATTTCACCGCCTTCGCATGACTGAGCATCTTGATGCTTTGTCTCCCTTCGTTGCATAGACTGTTTGCCGCTTATCCAAAGATGACACATGGAGCTATTTGTCCAGCACGGGGCTGCGCGGGCCCTGCTGTGACACACAACTACTGATGATAAACTGTTATTATGAGTCGAGGGGCTTCCAGCACTACAGACGTAACATACCCACTGTTAGTGTTGCACTTTATACCCACATTTAGATACTTTCTCTACAGTTTTCTTTTGTTTAAAAATGGTTCGGTATGAGACTTCCCAACTTTCGGTCCTTGTTGTAGGTCAAATGTGTTGCCGGGGTGAGAGAGGATTAAAAGTATTTGTCTGAATCTCCTCTAGGTGGCAGTTCTAGCAAGGTATCTAAGTCATTGAGCATTCATCCCAGTGTGAGCCTCAGCTTGGATTGAGAGAGAAGCGACGCCTCTCTGCCTCCACATACGATTACTGACAGACGGCGCGTCTCCAGAAATAAATAAACCTCCACGCCTTAACTGGTTAACAAACGGCCTGCTGAACACTAACGTACTGCTTTCTACACTCTGTGGGTCTCTATTTTTTAAATATTAGTATCGCATCAGTATCGCTTCAGTTTAAAGTCCAAAAATCGTTTCAACACTAATTATTGTTTATTATGAATGACTCTCCAAAGAATAGACATTAGGGAAACAATTTGGGCTTCTTCACTCTCTTGCCGAGAGATAGATGAGAAGATTGATACCACTCTTGTGTCTTTGTGGTCAAAAACCGATAGTTTAAATGACAGGTGGGTGTTTTATTGGGGCCTCTGTGCCAGACTTTTCTTGGCCGGGACCAAACAACCAGTTTCTGGTTGCAGCCAAGAAATATTCTGGCACATAAGCGCCTATAAAATGGGAATTGTCATTTTTACACTTTGTATGGATTAGACGGAAAATATATAATGTGTTAATCGGTGAGCTTTAAAGGTGCTTGTTGAATGATTTTGTAACCTTTTGGACAGAGCCAGGCTAGCTGCTCCGCTTGTTTCCAGTCTTTTGTGCTAAGCTAGGCTAAGCTAACCGGCTGTCGGGATAGTCATATTTACAGTAAAGACATGAGTGGTCTTGATCTTTTCATCCAACTCTTTGCAAAGAAGTGAATAAACACATGTCAAACTATTCCTTTAATTATATGTGACAGTAGCTGTAGATTACTTATGATAAACACAGCAGTTCAACAACATTCAGAAGCAATGAGTCCATCTTGTGATTGTTAATTATGACACAAAATGTAGGGCGCAGCGTATAAACGGTGTGTGTGGCTCATGACACTGCTGTGGGAAGGAGAGAGAGACAGTCTTTCATCCTCAGACACAAAAGGCCTCATAACTTCAGCACTTTGGCAGCATGGCTTTTTTTTTTTTTTTTTTTGTATCATTCTTTTCAAGAAGCTAAGAACATTGAAGCAGAGGAAAAACACTGTGACATGTCTTGAGCTGTTGTGCAGAGATGCAAGACATGTCGTTTTTTCCACCTTACTTGCTACAAGGTTAACTTTGGGGAATTTTGATGGAGGCAAACATCGCTTGTTTTGGCAGCCAGACCTTGTACACCTCAGAGGCTGGTCCCAAGAAAACACGCAGCGTTCCCCTGCAGTTCCAGCCCAATTCACATGCTGAACTGCATAACATGCAGCCTGAATAGGCTAGATGTCTAATCCATCCATTAAATGTAATAGAGACTTAAACGCTGCATTAGAGCCAGTCTGTAGGATTGGGCTCGTAGACGAAAATTGCAGGGATTAGAAAAATCTCAAATATGTATATGCTCGTATTTTTCCACAGTGAGAAAATACTGTGGAAGGGCCCTTTTGGAAATTACCTTGTCAATCGTGTACCAGCTGCAGACTAGTTTGCTGCTCCTCACTGTCACAGGAAGAAAAAGGGATGTAAAAGGGTCAAAACAAACTCTGTTTGATGGCTTTCAGGGCCGTGTGTCTAATGGATGGTTCTTAATGGGAAGAGGCTATGATGCCTGATTTAGAACCGCAGTGACAGCCAGTCAGCGGTAAAAAGGAAGCCCACCTCCACAAACACCAACAACTGCACGACCACCATTTGTTGTCATGACTCAGACAACGTTCCAACTAAAATAGCAGAAAAACTGCAAACAAAGTCAAAGTCCCATCATTTCTCTTTCTCTAAAAATTGTCAATGGTGTGCTTAAGACTTACACTTACAAGCTTGGCAAATGTAAATATGAACCTCCCGTTGCAAGTGAGCTTTGAGGATAACAAAAGAACAATTTGTCAGAACAGTACCTTCCCTTTGAATTTTTAATGTGGCCAAATTAGCACAGCAGAGGGAAACAAAACTAAAAATTCAAGGCAATCCGCCGAATGATCACAGTGACGACATGAGATGGTGTAAAGATAAATCACATTATGGACCTCAGGGGTAATACACATTGCAAATGGACAGCCTACTTTGATTCTTATATTCCCCAGGAAACGCAGTCATAATGTTGTGCTGGGGGGGAAATGTGACTCGCAGCCAAAATTACCTGTGCCAACAAAGCTGTCGTAGTTAAAGGCATACAAGTGTGTTCCTGCAGAACAGTTGCTACATGCTAATGCTGAGAACAGACTCCTGTTAATCATGACGCGTGCTGAACGGGGTAGTTCGGCTGTTTTTGAAGTGGGGTCGTACAGTCGAGTTACTGCTTATGGGATGTATGTTACTACGAGGGAAGCGGCAAAACTTATTTTAGCCACTTAAAAGAAAAAAAATCAGTTTAAATGTACGCTATATTCCGAATATTTTCACTGCTATACAGAAGGCAATATCTATTCTCCTGCCAAAGCCTCCAGACTCCTTTTTGGGGGAAAGAAACTAATTTTACCTCTCAGAACACGGAGCTGCTTCCATCGAAAGGGCTTTCTGACGGCAAAGTAAAGCTGTGAAAATATTCTAAATATAGCGTACGCTTAAACTGATAATGATTTTCTTTTTTTTAGGTGTCTAAAATAAGTTTTGCAGTACATTGCTGAGCTTCCTGCTGGCTCTCCTGTCTCTTCCTCCAAACTCGCATCTACTGTTATTATGGATAAGTACATCATAAAACCCAACTTCCAAAAACTATCCTTTTTTAATTTAGTTGAATATTACAAGACCTGCAGAAGAAAACACTGACTTTAACACTGATAGCTGTTGTAAATGACTTGAGTGAATTTGCACCAATCATATATTTTGCTAAGGGGGACTGACGGAAGCATCAGCCCAAACTGTGATCTCATCAGACGGGGTCGTAAGCGAGGAACGGCAGTGGGACCTCACCTATTTACCCAGAAGCGGTCTTTTTTTATTTTTTTTATCTCATCATATATTTCAATCACAAGAGGCAGCTTTTAGGGATCTTTGCGCTGCAGCACACTTGACCCTAATCAGAGCCGTCGAGCTTTCTGTCTTCATCAGAAAGCTGCTACATCCACCGGCTGTGTTGTGCCGGTGATCTGCTCTGGTATCCGCCAAATTGTATTCATCAACAAGGGAAATTTATCAAGAGTTGGAGAAAAATAGACTCTCCGCTGCCTCATCCTCTATATTTCCACATGCTGCTCACCACCGCTTTATAATAACATGGTAGAAGTGAGGCAGCATAATGGGGATCTCCCTTTCTATTTAGCACAAACATGCCACCCTGTTAGACGATCAGGTTCCCAAATGATCATTATTACAAGTCCAAACCCCCTCGGCCCGGCGCACACACACACACACTTACATACCCATCCTGGATAAATACGGCATGGGTAATTATAGCGGGGAAGCGTGTCTTAGTGGAGCTGTCAGAACTGTAATTGCTAGAGGGATGGTGGGCTATCGAGAAGCGAATCGCGCTGCAAGTGCAACACTGGCAGTGGCGAGTGACTTTGATTATAAGGAAAGGGGTGAGAGATGGGGGTTATCACCCAACCCCTTCTCATATCTTACATGTTATGAACAAGGCTGTCTATCCAACACAAGATAAGCTGAATGCTTTAGAAAATTGGCAGCGTAAATACTCTCCTGCATTATGTGACTGAAGTGACTGCCCTTTTTTTCCCCTCTCCATCACTTTCTCTTCCACTCTTTTCCAGTGGACGGTCATGCCAGAGTATTTAGTCTCGAGGGATATTACAGTGCACTTGTCTAGGCTTAAAAAGGTAACATCCATACCTGTATCACATCAAACATGAGGCGAAAAACACCTCATCTTGTTAGAAGAAATTGCCAAGGGTAAATGTGTGCACTAGTGTGCTCGCTCGGCTTCGCTGTCATGAATTGCCCATTTCTGTGCCAGAAGCTTTGGGGGGGGGGGAGGTAAAAAGAGAGAAAAAGATTGAACTCGAGCCAAAAATGGGATTTTAATTTCTTAGAAATTCCCATCTGTTTGTGTATGTGTGCATTAGGGAGGGAGAGGACGGAGGGGAGAGGAGAGTAAAGGATGAGAGAACAGGAAAAAGAATACTATATACCCAGTGAAGGAGGGAACTGAAATCATGACTTTCAAATGAACGGCAAGCTTCTTCTCATGGAGATTGCTTGTGAAAATTACAAGTCATAATGTCATCAGGAAATCAATGGGGACTATAAAGGTAATCATAACAGTAGTGTGTGCGAGCTGGGGCCAAATTGCCACTCTGTTTGGCAGTTCCCCTCAGCAGATAATTGCACTGGACAACCTGAATCAAGTCTAGTCATGCTGAAACACTTTACATACATCTCCCCATGCCATGAAGCTAATTGCATTTCAAAAAGTTATTGTGCCACAACACCAAATATTGATCAAATGCTAAACATGCAATCTGTGAGTGTAAGCAAATAGCTAATTCGATTTCAATCATCCCGGTGTGGAAGGTTTCGGGTGGACTCACCTCTCCTGTCACAGCCCAGTTTGAATCAAGATATGAAAGTCACTGCATGGTTGGCTTTAAAATCTGTCAAAATATCTCAATTGTGAGCTTTTATGAGGAGAAAATGAACTTAATTGAAAGTGGCATACAATTGGCCAGCATTAACCTTGCGTGAAATTTGTCTTCAGCAACCCTGGGCAGCGGCGAGCACCAACTTTAACGCATTATCTTCAGAGTGATTGGAGGATTTGTAATTGGTTATGATCATTATGGCATGAGTTGGCTGCTCACCACCGCCCAAATATCACAGATACAAGAGATGGGCAGTTTCCACGACATCGAATCAAAGGTTTAATAATTGGGTAAATGAATTGATCAAAACATGAATGTACTTTTGGAATACATTAATCATTGGAGGAAAGCTCTTTGTCCTGACATGAATGCATTTTTTTTTTTTTTTTTTTTAAACGAGACCAAAGTAGACATTGAGGATAATGCAGTGTTGCTATGACAACATCTAGCGTTAATGTCATTACTGCCATATTGTTCTAATTAAGTTTGTTTTTTTACCAGAGAATATTAGAAAACTGTGTTTTTCACTTATTTTATCAGCGTGTATCATTAAAAGATTTTGCTCTGGCTAAATCTGTTTTCATAAAAATGTTCACCTCATCATCCAGTGCAGCAAAAACAATAACATCCGTCTTCTCGTTAGCATTTAACAGAAGTAGTTTTACTGAAATCGGCTTTCATCAAAGATCTAAATGACAGTAGTTAATTGTTCCTCTAAAACTGTATCCATGGCAACACAGTTATTTTGACATACCTTTGGCATACTCTGATAATATTTCATTTGTATATAATGTAACTGAGTAATGTAACTGTTAAAAACGGTGTTCTCTCCCTGAATGGATCCACGCGTGCAGTAAATGGTGTGACGTGAGTTCAGGTCGGGTTTAGCCTCGTTTCATAAAGTCGTGTTCTCAAATATATAAGTTCTCGTCTCAAATATTTGTTATTGAGCCAAAGATTGTACTTTCAGCACATCATTGTGTCCATGCTCTTTTTCATTGACACACAAAACATGTGCCTACCAGAAAGAGAGGAAAAAATCTGGAATAAATAATAAAAAAAAAAATGTGCAAAGATAAATTAAATATGTATGTTAGTTCAGTTATATTTGAGCAGTTAGAAGCACAGCACTGTAAAACCTCCACATGGTCAAAACTCTGAATAGTTGATATATTGACCAAAGTGTGGCATTGATGTGGCTGAAAATATGCAGGCATGTATGAAATTCAAGTTATCCAAAAAGTAATGTACATCAAATAGAGGATCTCAGATGGTTAGTTTGCTTGTGAGCTACTTCCTGCTGTGCGTTTAGTATTTCATCAGAGATAACTTTGTGTGTTTACTCGAGCAGCGCTGCTTTCTTTCTACCACATGCCAACTTATTACTGGAGACACTTGTAGCAGCTCTCAACAAACATCATATTGTCACACATGGGCGCCAATAATTGTGAACTCCACAAAGCATAGGCGTGCTGTTGAAGCAGGGCCTCGCGAAATCGCAGCTGCCACCGCCTCCCGCCACGCGGAAGAAGGATTCTGTTTGCAAGGAGAGAGATGAAGGGGCGCCTCGCTGTCACGGGAACCTAACCATCTCTGATTGCATTCTTCAAATGGTGTGTTTTCATATGCTGTTGTTTTGAACAGATGTGTTGTTTGGAGCAGATAAGAGCTAAAGCGTGATGTGTACATGCATTATACCCTGCCTTTTAATGTTCTCTCTGAATATTTCTCCTTCTCTCAGTCTCTCCCAACAACAGGTATCATGCGCCACTCTGTTTATGTTGTTTTGCGGCGGCTTCTGGGTTTAGAGCCTTTGAAATGGAAACTTCATATTCTCTTTCCTCCAGACTTCCTTGAAGTCGACTTTTTTGTTCAATCTCGAGGCCTCGTTCTCATTTCATGATAATCAAGTAATACACAAGACGGTTCCTCTGTGATTCCCTCTATGGAACTACATCACATAATCTGATGCACAGACCCTAATGGTGCTATAAATATTACACATTCAACAAAGCCGGGCCACTGTGTAATCTAGTCATGAGGGATTTGTGAGTTGCTTGACTGATGGATCGCGTTGGAAGGTAAACAGGACCAGATATGATAGTCTGGTGTGCAGTTGCTCCTCCTCTGAAAGTGCCGTCTTCCCGTCGTGCACGCCACTCTTCATTTCCTCCCCCATTCAACTACCAGGGGGCAACAGACGACATTCAATCATCACAGGACCTGATAGCTGTAAATTGTATTCGCGCGCGGAAAATGCATAATCAACAGCAGTACTTTCTTATTCATAATCTTCTCTGTGACTCCTTTCGCTTAATGCATTCACATTCAGGTTCCTAGATAGGATGGGGGTGGGAGCGGAAGAAGCAATGTGTGATTACAGACGATGCTTTGAGCGCTTGCAGTGATCTCCCGCTCCCCTCCCAGTTGACTTTCTTTTTCTCCCGTTTGGTCAGTGTTTATTATTAATGGTCTGGTATACCGGACCATTTTTCGGTATAGATGCTGCTGCTCCCTCTTTCTCTTACTGCCTGCATAATTCTGTGCAGCTCACCGTACTGTTCTGCATGTGCAGTTTATGATTAGGCTGTGTGTTTGTGATGTATGCCATGTTTGGAGTCATCTTTTTATAGTGGCTGTTGCTTCACCACAGTTCACCTGGCTGGATCAGGATAAATGTTATATTCATGAGACTGTGTACTGTAGGCTTTTTCGACAAATGGGCCTTGTGGCAACATTGGAATTCAGATAGTGAAGGCTGCATGTGGACATGCATGACACCCTGCTGGGAGACATTAGAAGGCTCCTCTCGGCCAAAACAAACATTTTGGAATATGTCAGAGCAGGATTTCTGTGTTTATGTGAAATTGAGTGCACTAACCAGGTCACAGTAGACCTATAAAAAAAACTGCCTGATTATGCATGCCGCTGTGCATCCCAATTATGCATAACACTGCACAATTTTGTTCCTGATGCAAACTATTGGAGACATATACATATTGTCAGCCTTTGCATGTTTTCCACTTCACTGGAGATTATGAGTGTTCATACTGTACATTTGCGTATAGTGCATTGCAGTTGCATTATTTGTTTTTGGCCCAATCTCGGAATTTTCATTGAAGCTCATTTAAAAACTGGTGCTTACTTATAAATGGAAATAGCCAATGTGCAAATTTTCAGAAATGGTGCCTCATCATAACTAAAATGTGTCTACACCCCACTATTATGGTTGCACTAAATATTCACCTAACCTTGAGAAAGTGCTCCCTGTCCACTCAATTTTTACTCACTCATGCTGAATGTAGTTCCTCAACTTGAGTCTGTCCATAACTCACACCGACACCCTGCAGCCTGCTCGCTCTAAGAGACTCTGCTTCCTGGTGACATGTACGCACACAGCTCCAAGTCTGTCTTATTTCAGGACCAAATTTAAGAATTGATGATCAGTCCTGTCTGACCTCATTTAACGGGGTTAAAGAGTCTAAATCCCTGCTAGCGCCTCTGTGGGGCTGCACTTAGCATTTAGCTCAAAGCACCAATGCTGCCAATCCAGCCGGTAGATATTACGATGTTTTACAGGATGAGTAAAAACTTTGACCTGCTGTTTGCACTACAGGAAAGTCAGAAGGTCACCACCAGGTCTGGTCACCATGGATATCTGTGTCAAGTATCATGGCACTCCATCCAACAGTTGGTGGGGCTGCTGCGGTGAAGGAATTTCCCCTTTGGTGATTAATGATTGCTTAAAAATTGGCGCCACTTTTTGCTTTGTTTTTGCACATGACATAATTTTTCCTTCAATGACAAACATGACACCGTTTTAAAACAAAGGCTTGGCTGCGTCTGTTTGCTATGATACTGAATATCCACAGAAGTAAAAATGTTGATTGTCCATTGTTGTTGTTCAGTACTTGTGCGTGTAGGATGTGACAGTTGGTCTTTGTGGTGTTTGTTCCCACACTTCCTCCACTGTGAGTGCAGTGTTTTACTTAAAGTCAAGCATTTTTCAACTCACTGACCAGAAAAAATGTCAAATGTGCAGCACTCAGAGCCTCGTCGGCTGCTGGCGTATTGTAAATACAGTTCTCCCTTTTTGAAAATAACTCAAACAATACGCAGGTTTTGGTGGCCACTCAGCCTCACTCTTGTTTTCATTATGAATGTATTTAACATTCAATACACGCACATTAAAGTGTAGAACAAGAAGGGCCGAGCCCAAATGAGAAAACGTGAACGTAGTGGCGGTGGCTTGCCATCCCCTGCGGTTGGCTTGTAAATTGTGCGGCATTGCAATATAGCGGTTATTGCGACCTAGGTAAGACATTTTAGGCCGGACCATTATGGGGAACCGGCCGAACGACATCACCGTCCCTAGAGATACTGTACGCTGCTTACGTAGCAGAAAGCCAGAGACTTGTATGCAGCCGGAGATACCGAACAGAATGCTTGCAAAGTCAAAGCCTGTCCGTCCTGACACGGGCAACAGAAGTGCTCTCCACCTGGATTTACGAGACAGAGGTCCTTTTCTGTAAATGCTAGGAAATGCCAACTGTGGGCAACTTGAAGTCTGTCTTGCAGTCTTTACAGCTTTCTGTAAAGTCTCTAATCAGAGCCGCGAGTCGGACTGTCCTCATCACACACCAATCCCGTCCTACTCCTCTTCCTGCCCTCTGCTCTGCTGTCCTCTTGACCTTTTTTTTCTTTCTGATAGCTTTTACCTTATTTCTTCCTCCGCCTTTACTTGAGCGCATTCTCGTTTTTATAGTCCTTCTCCTCGATTTCCTCCTCGGAGAGGTCATCTCTTAGCTCTTTGCCAGGCATTCACTCCTGAGATTACCTCTTCATTTACACACACACACACACACACACACACACACACACACACACACACACAGCTACCTCTCCCCAGAGCTCCAGCAGGCGTTTTGTCCTTCAAGCCAGCATCTCGTATTTCAGCTTTACTCAATCACCCCCGCTGTACACACGTGCGTGAATACTGACCATGCGTTGATAATATCAGCCCTGCTCCATCCTTCATCGTAATAATCTCAAAAAGGCTTTGATTCTAATTTGTCTCAGGATAACACAGATTTGGCACAAAGCTTTGACTGCAGTGTGTTGAAATACTTGATGACACTGTATCCGTTTCCCCATGTGTGCACCTGGCTGGAGATGCACTCGGGTCAATATATCATGCCTCACGAGATGGGTCAGCGCTGGGATTTTATCTCTGCAGTGTTGCTAAAAGCAGATTGTGGTGCAGCATATGTGTAAGAATTCAGCTGTCATTCGAGCGCATCACACCCGACTGCAGTTACAAAGGGAGTGTTTAAGGTTTAATGTGCTAATGATGGACAAATTCACCAAGACTGGATAGGTGACCTCAGAACCAGCTGTTTTCCCCTCATTGTACAACACAAGCACAATGTGGAATGGCATTAATTACTATCCCAGCATCACCTCATACTGCACAGTGTAGAACACATTGCTAATGTAATCACACTAAGCTACACACTCTTATGGGCCAGGCTTAATGTTAAGTGTGTGTCATTTGAGAGCCCGCTGTCACAGTAAGAGGTTCTGGCTGGTTTATAAAGGCACATGTTTATTGTATCATGCATTAGGGCCATTAGCCCCAGTGCTAGCTGAACCCAGCTGGTTCCCAGGGTCATTCCTCAATGTGAAACTGAACTGCATGACATGACCGAAATTGACTCGTCTCAGAATACTCCAAAGCTAATGGACGTCTCGGTAATTGACATCAATACCCGGGAACGAGTTGGTGCCGCGGATCAAACGTAGTCAGCACCTATCAGAGGGGCTATTTTTGTCCTCATATCTCATGTATGATTTGTGTTTACATGTGCTTCTAAACAGGTTTCTGTATCTGCCAGCTCATCATTTTCTCCAGGCGTTATGGAGTGTTAAACTGATAATTAAGTCAAAATGGCTCATGGTCAGATGTAGCGGTCGACCATTATGGGTATGAATTTGTAAACTTACATAAATTAAAAAAAACAAACAACGTTAGTATAGTGGCCTTCCCTGGCGTTGGCTCGGTGAAATCGGCACAATTACTCTTGTCGACCACTATAGATATTTGTCCAAGATGCTTCTGCTAATAATCAGTGGTCCTCTTGAATAATCTGAAAGCGCAGATGAAAACGGTGAGTTATCCCAGCAGGGAATTGAAAGCTCTAGAGGCTGCTGCAAGAGGGCCACGCTGCTGATGCTCTACAATATTAATGCTTATGGAGCCCATCAACTCTAATTACGCCTGCCTTGCTCGATCCTACCCAGAGTACTACTGAATATTAATGTTAAGCAACTCTTAACAGCAACGTCACTTCATCAGTGAAATAACATCATTAACAGTGGTGCATTTCTGAATAGTGATTGATCCTGGGGTTTGGCGGGGTGCAAGGTTAGCTGAATATGCACGTTTCGGGATACCTCTTTGGTCTTCTATTAGATCAGGGTGAGGGGGCTTCACCGTCTTGAAGGTGTGTAGCCATCATCCCACTTCTTTCTCCTGATGGGCCAAATTGAATCAGTACTTGTATGTTTTCCTTAATTTATCCACACACAGAGGAGGCAGCTTGCCATTATCATGCAGGGAAACATTTGTTGTCGCTTGATTACGCTAATGGGAAAGCACACACGAATATAAAATGTTGAACGTTATTGAAATTAGGCTTAATTGCTGATGGCATCTCAGGTTAATTTCTATTCCCCTGGTATGAAATGAGTCTCTGTGTGGTGTTTGTTTTTGTGTGCTGAGCTGCATCTAAGTGACTGTAGATGCACAGTACGCTCACTTTGTTTTTGTTCTTGAAAAGAAAAAAAAGAAAAGGGGAAGAGGTTGTGCGGAGATAGAGGCATAGATACCTGAATATCATTTAATGATAAATACGGTGTTCCCCTCATGAATCCTCTTGTTCGGGCCCTTCAGTCCACCATGATGCCAGGTCATCAGAGTACACTGAAGGGTAGGCGGAGTCGAAACAAAGCACGTTCAGCCGCTTCACCGGGGGATAGTGATTAAAAAGCACTTCAGTGCAGAGACTCAAACAATCCAGATAAGGTTTTCCTGCACTGAGGACCTCTTAAACCTGCAAAGAATTAAAAAAAAAAAAAAAAAAAAAAAAAAAAAAAAAAAAAAAAAAAAACCCTGTTTGAACATTTCAAGTAGCTTCTTGATCAATCCATCTCACTGTTACGCTTTTGTCTTCTGCTTCTTAATTATTGATGTTGATGCTTTTCACTTCCCGCCAAGTTCCCCATTAAAGACTTGTTCTTAATTGTGGAGGTGAAAAAACAAAGATAAAAAAAATGCAATTTACTCCAAGAATTCCTGATGGAGTCGTGGAGATTAAAGTACATTTACTCAAGTAGCCTACAAAAGTACACATTTGAAGGCATTTGATTTCATTTTATGCAAGTAGTACTGTATGTTTTATTTGAGATTTATAGTTACTTGTCAGATTAAGATTTCTATACTAAACATGATCTATGTACAACACAAACATGATGTATATGCATCAATGACTGAACAATATCGCTCTTAAAGGGGACTTATTTACGAAAGGAGCAGGCACATTATTAGCCTTCTTTTAGAGTAACATACGCCACCTGTGAAATGAATCATATTTACAAACTACGAGCAAGAAACAAGTTTACGTCTTCACGGGCTCTGACTTGCTGCTCCTACAGATCAACGCTCTCGTACTCACAGATCACTCCGGTTGAGCTGATCACAAACTCTCCAGCTGCTTGTTGCCTTTTCTATTTGATTGCATGTGTAAAACTATAAGCAGAGAGAGCAGCGGATCATTTCAGTGTATTTTAAGTTTATCTTTACCTGCCTTTTTATCACGAGGACACGAGACCATGGATATATTGAGAAAATCTGACATTGAGTGCTTACTAACATAGTTACACTATGAGGGGAGTAAAGGTTTCATATGCATCTTAGATAGACGGATGCATTTACACCTTTACAACATCCGTCTCAAGCCACACAATCTGGTTTAATACGTCTTGAATGCATTTACTATAAAGTATAAATATGGTGTAATACTCGCTCTTGTATAATATGTTCTCTGGATAGTGTCTGACTTGGTTTGTCTGGTTTGGTGGCGTGCAGGTAGTGTACAATGTTGCATGCTGTCATTGAGTTTTTTCTTTTGTGGCATTACTGCTTTTACTTAAGAGAAGGAACTAAAATCTTGACCTTTTTTAAAATCAGCGAGATGGCAAACTACATATACCATATTAAACAATATAAATGTTTTAAACAGTAAAGACTTTGTTTACATGTATTTTTGACTCTGAGTGTAGCAACCCATCATCAATTGATAAAATACAGTCATCCACATCAATTATGCAGGAAATGTAGGTCTGGGCAGCCATGTGGAAGAGAAGGCTGGTCTGAGATAGGCTAAATTCTCCCCTTCTGCCTATCTGTGGCAATTATCCAATGTGGGACAGGTCAGGAAAATGATAATGGCTAAAAGTTCTCATGCAGAACAGAGTCATAAATGTGTGAATCAATGTGGCACGAGGAACCTCTGCCTCTTCATGTGAGATCATAAAGGTGTCTGCACAAAGAGTGAACATGCAACATTCTTTACATGCCCTTGTTTTATGAAACCAGTTGGGCACTTTTACAATCATCAAGATATTTATTATTCTTGTCCTCTTTGGAATAAAAACATACTGTTTTCCACAAAGTCCGTCATAGATGTATTCTGTTGAGTTACTCATTGATGTCCTGCTCGGTTTTTAAAAGCTATTTCTTCCTGATTTCGCCGCAGGGATGAAACGGCTGCTTTATCACCTTTCTTCTTTCTTCTTCCTTCTTCCTCCTAACTGTTGAAGTTGACTTTTATATTACGCACACTCCTCTTTTCATTCTAAGCCATCTTGTTGAAGCTGCCGTCTCCTCTCCTCTGGTCCCAGCTGAGGGCCTTCATTGTCTCGGGGAAACCCTCTGAGTGGATGTTTACACATTGAGACTGTACATTGTCCTCAGTGTTTCTCTTTTCAAAGCATTCTTTTTCCCAGCTTGCACCAGGGTTTGGCCTGTGAGTGCAGGCGGATAGCCGTGCGGCCACTGACCCGTCTGCTTTTCTGAAAAGTCCAGACTTCACTGGTCTGAAGCCGCAGGGAGGGCGACAGATGGATGGACTCAGAGCGTGGAGCGGGAGCCTGGGTTCAAGCTTTAATTCAGAAATCTTTGTGGATGTCTCTCAGCATGTAGCTGTGAACAGAAAAAAAAGATGATATAAGGAAAAGGCAAGTGAGGGTGAGAGAAAATCACTTTCTCTGGCGTGGACAGACGAGTGAAGTCTGGACACCTGCTGGATTTGTCCGGACTGGAAGAATAATTCATTTTGCACCTCCATTGTGGCCTGGTCCTCCACTCTGATTATGTTCTTTTTTTAGGAAACACCTAGTTAGCTGTGCCTCAAAGGCAGTTGGACCACTTTGAGAGTGGACTATTATCACGTAAAACTGTCGGCACACTTACCTCGTAGTGACCTGCTCCTGGGCAGCTTCTGGCACATCATTCCAGACATTGTACCTGGATGTTGGACATTTCAATTCAAGCCTAAATGACTGTACCTGTTTGTGGAAGGGTTGAGCATCGGTCAATGAGGAACCCGTTGCACTTTGGAGTGGATCCGAATCACGGGGCTGATGCATGAATCATTTTTTACTTTTGTTAACGCTGCAAGATGGTTCATGGTGTTGGCGAAGGTCAGTTCTCTCAGAGTGACCTTTTTTTTTATATTTTTGAGCTAGTCCCAAGAAAAGATGAAGATGCCATTTGCAGTGGAATGCAAATGGCACAAGTGCTGTTTTCCACAGTGATAAAGATGGGACTGCAGACAAAAATAGCAAAGTATAGTTGGAGTTTGGGAACGGAAAGGAGAGAGAAAGTAAGGACTGAAAGCTCAACAATAACACATAATCTGCAACTCTGCCACTTTTTCGTGCCTCCCTTCCTGGAAGACGGCTGCTCTACCTTGCTATTCCCTGGTGGTTTTGATGGATTCTTCCCCTCAGAAGAGGCAATGACTCCTTGGCTTTAACGCAGCGTGCAGCAGGCCGAGGCCCAGCAGCGTTTACACAGGAATGGGTCTGGGAGATGCATTCAGCAGACCAACGGGGGAAAAAAAGATTCTGTGCCACTAAGCCGAGTTTAATTTAATACAACATGGATGGTGTAGAATATTCTAATTCATCTGAAATGCTGAACAAATTAAAATTAAGCAGATGTGTTTGAGGTAAAGTGAGTAAAATGTAGGTTTGGGACTTATTAACTTGGGATTGGACTGGGAACGACCTCATATGAGCTGATGTTGAGCCTCACTGTCCGGAGGAATACGCCACAATGTAAAAACAGTGATGCAACATTCACACTTCAAAAGCCAAGCTCAAACACATTTAGTTATTTTATGCAAATCAGACTTTGAAACACTCTAATCTATCTGCTATATTTTGACGTCTGTTTCTCTTCTCTGTCAACTGCCTGGCAACTTCAGAACACGTATACATTTTTTTTCTTTTCGGTTTCGACTCGCAAAGAAAGGGATCGCAAATCGTGAATTATTTAGGCCACCTTTGCAATATCGTAGTGGAATTTGTATAATTCAAAGACAGACAGTGAGGCAAACCACAGTATTCCTCTAGAAGAACTCCCAAGTATTTGTTGAATAATGTATGCTACAGCATAAGACGGGCAGCTGCTGATACACAGACACTGAGACTTGAGATTGCACTGGACCATATGACCTTTCCTTTCATGAAAAATTAAGCGGTCTGATATTGAGCAGATGAGGCTTTATTTAGCCCAAACCTCCAGTGTAAACTGAGAAACGGTCGTCATCAACTTGGCTTGTTTTATCATCAAAAGCTGAATACTTTTGAAATTGCCAATTTATTGCAGAAACTGTTTAGTGGTTGTGCTTAATAACATTCCAATCATTAGAAATATGTTTTAATAGCGTAGCATTTTTTTTGACTGGAATAATGGTGCACTTCTTCACTACTGCCTTATCTCTTAGTCATATTTTGTTGAATACAGATGCATTATAAAGGTTTCCATGTGCCATTGTGCTTTCTGTCTCCACTGAGAGACTTGCCCATAGATGTATAATAAAAAAAAAAGGAGGTTGGTGAGTAAACAGACTGCCAGAGCTAGCCTGTAGGTGCCAATCTGCCTGCTAGTTTGATGTTGGAAAACCTAAGACACTCTCCAATGCATCAGAATACTGTATCTTTACTCCAAATCCAAAATTCGCTCCGCGTACCGTGTGCTTGTTTTTCAAAGCACACAACACCTTTTAAAAAAATTCCAAACTTCCCCAACTACTTCTGCTGCTCAGGCAGGTATAAAATCAGCAGCGCTTTGATGTAATAAAAAAGTTAGTCTCTGCTCTTGCCGTCATTTTCCTTTGCCAAATGAGTCACAGATGAAAAATACCATATTATACAGCAGGGCCGTCAAGCTGTCACTTAGGTAATGAAGTTGGTCCAAACCATTTGTCTTATTTTGTCACGCTTTTTCCCCATTAGTCATACCGCGCCAACCATTAGCTCCTCGGGAACCCCCTTCACCCAAGGACACTTAGGCTCTCTCTCTGACTGCGACTGAGGCTGGCTGATGCACCGTGCAAGATGACACGGTGGGAGATGGAGGGAGTTGAAATTGACACCAAATGAAGAAAAGAGTAGTATGCAAGAGAGACTTGAGCCCTGTCCAAAAGCAGCTTCACGTAAAATGGACAGGTTGATTAATCTGTAAGAACTAAGTGTTTATAGGAAAATTATCACATATTAAATCAAGCCTATGCTGTTTTATCGAAAAAAGTATTCTTAGCATTCAGACTGCTGAAGCAGGATTTACATGTGGACATGAAGGGAAGAATTAGAGGAAAAGGACGGAGTGTGAGCACACTGGATAACGACCGCTTCAGGCTACAGAGCAGAGGATAACTGAGTGTACTGACAGGAATGGAGGATGCAGGAAGATAAGTGAGTAAGGCCATGGAAGATACTCTGAACTAGAGTGCAGCGTATAAGTAATACAGGAAGAGCGGAACTGGGAGAAAGGGAGGAGAGGGACATATAGAGACTTGACCAGCACAGGATTTCAGGAGTTATATCTTCAGGGTACAGTTGTGTTTGTCCTACGACAGGGTTATTACTCAGCCAAGTGTGGTAAACACTAACTGCTTTATGAAAGCCAGAGGCAGGGCCACACAAAGTGCAGTAAAAGTAAAGTGCTTTTGTTGTCTTATAGCATGTTTTACAGCATATCCATATTGAGGTATTGATGGTGCATAGCATCCTTTTCATTTAGAGGACTTTTTTAAAGCCCTTGTGAGGAATGGGACTCCAGGGAAAAGCATTTTTTTCCCTGTTTTGTAAAGTTTAATGTTGCGGCAGGAAATGTTAGGTGCAAGCTCAAGCGCTGCTGCCTTGGAGGGACTGTGCAGCTCGCTACGCAGAGCACAGCACAAGCAATGCTGAACTCCCACGGGAGGTATTCATTATGAGAAGGTTTGAAAGTTGAAGACATTGTCCCATAAGGCTTATATTTGGAAACTTGGTCAAACTATTGGTAGCACAGGAAAAACGAGGAAGTTGTACAAGTACAGTTTTACAAGTATTGTATCGCTATGTTTATATAGACGCGCATCGCCACATCTATCACACAACTTGACCAGGTGTGTGTTTAACTGCAGGTGTATGTGATTAAATAAAGCCTAATGGTTCTAACTGAACTGCGTCCTGAGAGCTGGATGAGGGCCACGTGCGCTGTTAGCTGCTGCTCCGACAGATGCCAGGGGGCAAGCGCAGGGGAGGGGACTAATTACCGGACAGCTGCCCAGCAGACCCTCACCCTGCCCTGGGGACATCTGTCTATCTCACTCCCCTGTCCTCTAACCCTGGACCCTAGACCTGGCACCATCGTTGCCAATTCCAGTCCGTCTCCATCACAGGAGGTTGCCAGGGGAGCCTCGGGAGTTATGTCCGGACCATCAAATGGGGGATGGGTTTACAAACCAAATAATAGATGGAAGATCATTTTGGAAAAGGTTGTTGCTGGATTCTCCCCAAGTGCTGTCTGAGTCGACCGTTAAAGTTACCTTTTTTAAAACCTTCAGTGTGACTAAATGAAAACCCAAAACGCTACACAGTTATGCAACCAGTCATGGAACACAATTTATACCCCAAATGGTGGTAGGTATTCTGCCATTGCATCTGCATCGGCCACCAATTTATCATTTGACCAATGCTAATTCCCAATGTGGATATATCATATTTCATAGTTTGGTGCCACAGCAGACTAATAATATCTCAATTGGTGCTTTGAGTGTCCTTCACCCTTCACTGGATGGGTAAGAAAGGTATTTATAAGGAAATTGAGGTCACCACTGAGAGGAGGGCTGGCTGGGGGCCCAAAAAATATAGAGTTTTGGAGCGGTTCAGGCAGACTCATTTTGTTGGAATTGAGGGGCTACAGAGCAGACTGCTCATCTTGCTGTTGGCATAAGCGTGAGAAGAGGAGCTAAAGGTTGAAATTATGCTCCCAGAAAGCATTTGGCTCAGGTGAGGAAAAAGTGCAATGCAATAATTAAGCGGCACAATAAAAATGATTAGAACTGCTTTTGACATTCTCATTGCGAATAACTTGCGTTTAATTGCAATCACAAATTTTAAATGCCAGTTTTATGTTCCATGGCTATAAGCTGTTTAAAGTTCAATAGCTATACTCTTTAAATCTCCTTCCAATTTCTGCTCGGAGGCAGCAAGAGGGAATGGATACAGAGAGAATAGGAGACAAAAGTATGTAAAATGAGTAATCTGAAAAGAGGAGAGGTAGAGAGAGAAAGTCTTTCACCATTAAGTGCTGGGCAGTGTGGCTTGCTGGCCTGGAGGAGGACCTGTGTGGCTCAGCTCGAGGCTAGTTAGCTATTCAACCACAGCATCTGTTGCAGGCTAATGGATGTTATAACCTCATAAACGTCATGAAATTGGACATTATCCCTTAATTAAAAGAACAGAGATGCATTACAATGATTAGAGTGGTACTCCAGTGGACCTGCCACACGCTCCAATAATGTTTCTAGAGGACACATGGCTCCTGAGCAAGGTGTTGGTGTGGGAGGGGGGGCGAGTAATATTTTTAATGAGCCAATTGCCGTTATGAGCCACAAACTTTTGAGTTGCGGGAGGATCCCTTCAAGTTTGAACTGAACATCAAAACTTCCTCGGAGACATCTACTTGAACTTTGCCCTATGCCTTTACTCCTGTTGGGACGGCTCCACACTTTGCATTTCGGAAGCTTTTGATAATTTGAGTGTCTTCGAAGTGATTATGTGCACAGCGTTAGCGCCGCAGAAACAGCTGTGCTATAAAGCCGATATTAAAACAAAGCTTGATGCTTGTTTTCCACAGCACCTGGGCCAACGGTGCCCAATAAATACCAGCAGCCAATCAATCTCGCTGTCTTCCCCGCTAAGGAGCTTAATGAAACCTTGGGTGGGAAACAGAGGGTCGGGACAATATAGCCTGCATGCAAAGATATGGGACATATTAACCCTCACTCTGGCCTTTACTCACAGAGAATTCAAGGCCAGTTCCACAGTTGAAATTCTTAGCACGAGTCTTTAAGTGTGGCGTAAAGGTCACGAGAGGGCCTGCTCTCACATATGTCATTGCTCGTCATGTGGCCTGTGTGTGAAAATGTCACCTCATTGTCTGAGGAAGTTGTATGTCGCACAGGTGCGTGTCGACCTCCTCGGCATCACGTGACGTCATACCCATTTAAAGTGTCTCCAGTGTACTGTAAATGCCTTTCTCTATTATCTGGTTTATGAACAGCACGCATTGTGTCAGCAACCCTGTATTATGCAAAAATCCCCAAAAAAACACACCCTTAATGTATCACTGCATGCGTTTGGTTGAACCAATTACATGCTAACATTCACAAGACATGTCGCTGATATTGAGCGAGCTATGCGAGAGCAATCTCAATGCCACTCTTGGCTCCGCAGGAACCCACATGAAAAGTAATTGTAAATTTCTCATTTATGTATTAGGCAGTCTGTCTTCTCTATGATCTATTTTCTGTCGGGACAGACACAATAATATAACACCGAGCACAGCCTGATAAAGAGTCTATTTTTGCTCAAAGCTCCATCTCCTGAATGAAAATGAATGTAGGCATGTTGCAGTGGTAATGTATCAACATAAAATATTGAAATAGCCCAACCAAGGGCAAACTGCATGTAATTGAAACTCTCTATGTACTGAGAACAAGGAACCGGTGTCTCCGCATCTGAGATTTGGCAGAAGGGCTTTCAGAAGGCATTTGTTTCAGGTTTCTCTTCTTCTCTCTCTCCCCTCCCCAGAGTTAATTGCCTTTTTGAGAAATTTGTATCGCAAGTGTTTGGTTTCTGTTGCCGTATTATTTATGACCCTTATTTTCTGACAAGAAGGGTACTTTTTTTCCCCTTTCGCAGCAGCTTAGATGATTGATTTGTCCCGTTTAACCTTGATAAGGGAGGAAATAGAAAAACAAATTGCAGTATTGACACTGTGCTGTGATGGCATGTCGTTTGCTCAGGTGACCTGGAGGTGAGTCAGAGGTGACTCTGAAGAGGAAGAGAGGCTGTGCTTTGCTCAATGACTCCTATCTTTTCTCTCTTTTTCCCTAAATTATTTGATACCTTGGCCTCTAATGATTCCACTTGTGCTAAAGCCAGCTGTGACTATGCTCGGCTTGTTGGTAGTTCCCTCACATTCAGACTGCCACACAGCTTTAGCGAAACAAAGTGTGGACTAGAAGTCAATCTTTAATGTGATTTTGCATTCCTGGAAGGTAGTCATCAATGCAAGCTGATTCATTATTTTAGGATTACTGTGTGTATTTTAGAGATTTAGGCATAGCTTTTAAGGTATCATTGCCAGCAAACGCATCATTATTAGAACCTCTACACACCTTCGACTTGTCATCTCTGGCAGTTTTTGCTCTTTGTTGTCATGTAATCTTACACTCTGCATACAGTGATGAATCAACGAGCCGGCTTGTGTGTCCCATGCTCCTCTGATGGCTGCTTTGTCCTCCTCCAGCATGGTGAAGAGCACCATGGGCTGGTCACCGTCTCCAGAGTCCCTACATCTGGCAGCACCATTAATCTTCAACAGCAGCTGTGCCCCTGTACCTGTCTCTCTTTGTGTAAGGGAGGTGGAAAGTCATTATCTTCCCCCTGGCATATGCTCATTTCGCTTATCGCACTTAACCTGCACTTTGACGTCGAGGCTCAACCGCTCTTCTGGATTCACTCGTACAGTAGCTGACCGGCAAGCTGTCCACATGAAAGCTTCAATGTTGCAGAGATGACTTTTCGCTTTTATTGAACAAAAGTTATTCACCCCATACAACAGTGATGTTTGTGAATTCATGGTTGAGGGAGACTTGCCCAGTCCTCAGGGGGGCAGCAGGTCTTTAGGAATCCTAAAGAAGTGGAGAGCTGAAGGACCACGGCAGGGTCAAAGCCTGAGAGGCGGCACCCCCACATAGCATTAGGTTTGACAGGGTGTTGCAGTTGGAGGATAAACACATGGAAACCAAAGTAGCTATCTTGGTGTACTGCCCCGTTTGATGCGTACTCATCTGTCTATGGGCAGACTGTGTGTGTGTGTTAACCACTAATTAACTGCTGACACTAAGGAGTGAGAAATAGTGTCTGAAGTTTTACAAAGACTGAGAGACGTTTGAAGGAGCTCGGGTTGAAAAATGATTAAAAGTGGGATAAATGGTGGCTGGAATTCTGCTAGCTCTTGTTGGCAGCGCACCCTCCCAATTTTAACAGCATTTTGAATCTACTTCACAGCCTCATTCTTCAAGGAAGGTGCAGACTCGTATCTTTAGCGTCTTCATCCAAATGCTAACCGCCTCACTCTATGTTGCCAATCAGATTGGACTTCCATGAAAATCAAATCTCATTCACTCATTAACATGGATCCATTTGGCCTCCTCTAGTGTTGTGCTGAGCTTTTGAACTGCTCAATTCCCGCGCGTCTATCCCACGACAGTCAGGCCTGGCTTCTTGGGTTTATATGTTTATGCATGTGGGTCTCACAGGGGTGTGGACTGGAAGCATAATCAATCACGAAATCCAGAGGGATCAACTGTAATCAATGTACAAAGTTTAGGTGGCAGCCCACCTTCTAGCCTCTGCCCGGCTGGCTGCTGTTGGTGGCTCAAGCGGCCGAGGGGATTGCCCGGGTTGAGTTAGCTTGGTCGGCAGCTAATTAGATCAGGGAATGGAAAGGTTCCTGTGGCTCCCCCTCACAGGCTGAAGGGTTATTGACATGGCCACAACAGCAATATGTGCTAATGTCAATCCAATCTTACTAGCTCCAAACATGAACACAGTGCCACTCTGGCAGTCTTGCATTGACGTAGCTGATCTGTGAAGGCTTTGCTGTAACGCTCTTATCTTGGTACACATTTTTTTCAGGAAAATTGCATGCTGGGAATTTTATTATTACTGTTATTTAATTAAATTGCAAACTTTTAAGTGAAGAAGCATAGTATTGTATCCAATATCAGTAAGGTAGAGACATGGGGTAGTTTATATGGGTAGTCTCAGACTGAACACATCAGATGTCTGTTGACTTTTTCTTTACTGCCACCAGCATGTAACATTTTTCGTTTCATTTATCCACTCTCTTTACATTCACAGCTTGGATTGTCACAAATGTTTGGTGCAGACATTTATGTTCCCCACATGAAGAATCCTTTGGTGACCCCCTGACCTTTCACCATTTGGTCAACAGTATGTTGGTTTTTCAGTTTGGTTGTCTTTGGCCTCATACACCTTCAGGAGTGGATAGCCTTGTTAAAACCTGCATCAAAGGACTGGTCCTTCGCCCTAATTTCATCCCAGATAATCTGAACCAAGCTGTCAACGTGCTTTCTTTCTGGCTCTTTCTGGCACCATTAGATTCAACCCCCTTTGTTCTCTTAGACATGTTGTTATTTTACTTTTGAAATACTGGCGCTATCACAGACTAGAATGCTATCTGTGGAACTTGGCTAACGGTCTCAATACGATCATGAATTAGATTTATGGTGTTGTCATATCCCACTGAGAGAGCAGGTCACAGGTTTAATATGTGTGAAAACACCAGTGAATAAAAAGAATAAACTGCTTTAAAAGTTAGGAATTACATTAGCTTTCTTTAAATGATCCAGTAAATATATTATAGCTTTATGGGGGATATTTATAAACCTTTTGTTGGACATCTGCAGAACAAGCAACTAAAGATCACAGGTGCTTTGTGATGCGTGTCGCCTAGTTTCGAAACCAACTGCCATAGCAAACTTTACATCTGGGATTCGAGAAGCACTTTCGCAGAACAGTTCCACTGAACGCCCGCATGCTGTTTGAGCTCCTCAGCATTTGAAGTTGTTGTCTAGTACACTACACCAGATTGCCTATCCTGATTAGGAACAAATGATACCGTGACACAGTCTGAGTATGACAGCCATGTGCTACAACTCTGTCATCTGATAAACAAAGCACGGGTGACCATAGTGATGAGGTCAAAGGGTTCACCCCAGGCGCCTATGGGAAGCCCAGCCACCAGGAGTCTGGAGGTTATGCAGCAATCGCCTGCTCTGTCAGCCGATGGCGTCTAATGAGAAAAACACGATGGCGCTGTCTCCCTTCACTTCACTCCGAAGCCGCCTGACAAGCGTGCAATCTGATCATGTTGTCTGACCAGTCTGATACTGATTCTCTCCTCACTTGAGACGGAGCAGACCGTGATCAGATAGCAGCTTCTAATGCACAAACAATGGTCGTATAGCTGCTCGTCATCCACTGAATGCACTTATTGTAATAATGTAATACAAATACACTCTCGGGGCTGTTGGGATGATGATATATCCCAGTTTAAAGAGTTCCCTGTACAATAGTTTAACATAATGAAATCATTTATTAAAGTCACAGGACGTATATGAACTAGGGTTGCACCCTCTTTGTCGCTTAGTCGACTAATTGGTCGTTTTGGTCCACTAATATTTCTTTAGTCGATTAGTCTTTTTTTTTTTTATCCTGAATGACTTATTTCCAAGAAATGTATGAGCACATCTCTGCTGAACACTAGATTTAAAGCTTTTGCATGATTCTTTGTGGAAAAACTCAGTTTTACAGATCTGTCACTGATGATCTGCCCTCATTATATTCTGGAATATCCAAAATGAGAAGTAGTCTCTTTTTAATGCGACTGTATTCAGATGCAATTATATTTGTAATACTTACGTTTATGCTTGTGCATAGTTACACTTTGATAAGAAAAAGAACCTCTACTTGTTTCTGAGCCAAAGCACCATATTTCTGAAGGTACAAAATGGGTCGGCCTCGTGCGTCTCTTCTCCCAGAGATGATGCTCGCGTGTCCACTTGATGAACGGAGGCTTGGAAACTCATCATCCCTAACAATCCCTTTCCTTTCTCAAGGTTCCCATTATAATCATACCCCTGAAACAGATCAAGGCCCAGCCCAACTTGTTTTCTCCATTCAAGTCGATAAATCAGACGTGCCTCCTCGTCCAGTGGTCACTTAAAGGCAGCTTGTGAACGAGGAGAGAAAAGCAGCAGCGTGGTGTGGCATGTCCTACAGAGCGTTCAACCAGAATGCAGTGCCTGAGCCGTGAAGTGCAGCAAGCGACACACTCGAGGAGTTGGATCTCCGCCTCGCAAAACGAGAAGGCTGCTGTAGACGTACTCACCTGGTGAAGGACAAGAAGACGGCTGGAGAGTGGTGCAGAAAAGTACATACTGAGCCACAAGATGGAGGGGGGGACTCACTTGTTTTTGAGGAGCAAACACAAGTTCAGATATTATTCAAACTACTATGTACGTACCTGCATACTGTCAAAAGCTGGAACTTTGCTTTGTTCCACCCAGCAACGTCAATGGTTTTACAACTGCCAAGAGGTTCGGCTGTTACTCAGCATGCACCTCTTTTGTCTCTGCTCAATTTCCCCATAAGCACAAATGCAGAAGAAGTTCTTTTATGAGCTCGCCGAGTGAGAGGCACCCCTTATCTCTGTATGAGGCTGATTCAAAATGGCCGCCCTCAGCACTCAAATTGATCATAATTGTATTCCCAAACTCTTGCTCAGCGGGGCATTACATTTTGTGTTATTGACTTTAAAAACACATTCAGCGATTCCACTTGCAATTTCATTACACCGCTGTCAATTACCACTCTGTGAACAAAGCATGCCCACAAATAAAATGTATGAGGTAATTTTCCAAATGCCACTTAGGAGGTACCGCCGTCTGAGCGATGGGCATGCTTAATTTGTGCACTTGCTTACTGCAAATCTGGTTATGCATAGGCAGCCGTGCACATTTCATTAAAAAAACACAGGAGACTTTGGGTGATTGCCCCAGTGTTCTCACATCAATACATAAACCGCCGGCCAGGCCGAGGTTATTAAGCATTATAAACATTTGAGAAAAGGAAATCCTTTATCCCTGTTTTGTGTTCAAAGGGAATGCCGGGTGAGTGCAGAATTTATGAATCATAAATCATGCTAACAAGAACAATTACCTTGCACATCCGCTTCCTTGCCTCTGTTTAAAGTGTTTGTTGGTCTCCGTTCTCCAGGGTGTCCTCTCCTCCGCCTTAAATGGGAAATAAACGGTGCCACCGTGGTTAATTTGGCAACCTGTGTCACTGCTTTTCTTTTTTACACGATGGTTAAATCTCTCTCTGTCTCTCTCTCGCTCTCTCTCTCTCTCTCTGTGTGTCTCTCTCTCTGTCTCTGTCTCGGTCTCTGTCTCTCTCTGTCTCTCTCTCTGTCTCTCTCTCTGTCTCTCTGTGTCTGTCTCTCGCTCTCCTTTCTCTCTGTCTCTCTGTCTCTCTCTCTCTCTGTCTCTCTCTCTCTGTCTCTCTCTTTCTCTCC
The DNA here is from genome assembly GCA_943590825.1 of Bovichtus diacanthus. Lineage (NCBI taxonomy): Eukaryota > Metazoa > Chordata > Actinopteri > Perciformes > Bovichtidae > Bovichtus > Bovichtus diacanthus. Next base: position 1,970,891 of record CALSBV010010391.1, read on the forward strand.
CTCTCTCTCTCGCTCTCCTCTTTCTCTCTCTCTCTCTCTCTCTAGAGAGACTTTGTTATTCTTGCAGAGATACAGTGGTTGCTCATATCGTCTGTTGGCTAAAATGTAGAGGTCCTGTGTGTTGATGACGGGGTTAGAGGGCGTCGCGCTGCTGGGGGTCACTGATAAGCGCTTCAGAGACATAGATGGGAACAATAACCCCCACCATCACCTCCGCTATTTCCCCTCTACAGCCAATTACAGTAAGAAAAAAGAAAACGGGAAACATGTATGTTACAGGCTGAGAGACGCTCTGGCCCGTACAGGAGAACGTGACTTCTGGCTGTAAATTCACTGGCAGCAATGATTACTATGGTTTGTGCGCGTCTGTGTGTACACTATCTGTCTGCACATTTGATGACTTTGAAGGATACCGTGTTTGTCTGTGTGCAGTCTTCATAAAGAAGAGCGAGGCGGAGGGCTTTCTCTTTCTGAGCCTGGAGAAAGTGCTGAAATGGGCTGTATTGATTGTCAGCGAGGGGAGTCAAAACAATCACCATGAATTAAACTCCTCAAGGTCTTAGGCAAAGGAGATTAACAAAATTATCTGGCCTCTATTCTGGCCATTTATTGTCTGTGCTGGTGTTGACAAAAGTGTGGAAAAGCAGTGGCGGGTGAGGCAGAGGGGGAGGGCGGTAATGAGGGAAGCGTTCTTGATGAGAAACTAACAACAATGTAAACACAGCAGATAAGTGCTTTCTTGGCCCGGCAGTATTGATCATGAATAGGCTTGATGCTCAACTTTACAGGGTGAATTGTATTTTCCTGCTGGGTTTTGATAGCCAGCTGTTAACACGCTGTGCAATTACTGGCTGCGAAGACTGCTTTTTTTGGTTTTGTTTGTTGTGATGAGAGGAGGGAGGCTACGGTTAAATGTGTAGCCTCATTACAAAATGCGTGTAAGTGGATGTGAAGCGCAATTAAAAAGTGAAACAAAGCCTTTGTTTCAAATCATCAGCACTGAAACCCGGAATTATCATTAGCGCCACGGGTGTGTTTGGTTGCAAAACGTTCTTGAATCAAATGGTTTGCCTCTGTCTTTGGTGATTTGGCCTTTTTTCCCTCCTTTTCTCCTCTTAGCTGTGGACTTGACTTGTACCTAATTAATTTACAAATGTTATTCTCAATAAAGTGCTTACAAAAAGATAATTGTGAATTTATTAACAGTTTCTTGGGCAGCAGATGGTGTTCTGCAGGCCTGCCATGTTGAATTAGTGATGACGCTGTCGCTTTATATGCTCTCTACAGTGGCAACCCATAAAACTCCTAATTAAGGCTACAAATTAATACTATTTCTTCCCAACGTTGTACCCAGCCATTTCAACCTAGATTAGTATAAACAAATGCAAATGTACAGGTAAGTCTGTCATTAGTATGCGCCCTTTTTCTCTGTTTACAGTAGCTGCATTCATGTAAGGAATCCCTGTTATTACAATCATTTGTTCTATATTTAGAGCAATTAAATGCCTATTAAAGATGCCAAAGCATTTGTTGGCTTGTTTGTGCTCAGCATTTACAAGACATGCGGTTCCTTGGAGCCAAATCTCAGTAAACTCCATCGACTTAATCCCTCCGATGTTTTATTAAAAACAAATTATGTCCGACTTCACCGCCGGTAATCCAGCGCATCAAGTATTGGTAACCGCCTGAAGGAGAAGTGCTTGCATTTTAATTAAGAGCCCAAGTAACGAGGCAGCAAAGTGTGCGGATTAGTGTGTTTACTTGGGAAGAGCAGGAGGGAAAAAAAGGGATCTTCATTTCATTTTTTAATCTGGTCTTGGATCAGCTCCAAGTGTACAGTGACTTGACATATTTCAGGAATTGAGACGCTGATCTTATTTGGCAGAGAACATAGACCTGCGAGGTGTTGGAACATCTTCTTAATTTATTTTTTTTTTTTAAGGCTTTTTATGACATTTCCCATTCATACTGCTTCATTCATTTTTGTTTACCTCCTCAGATTTATTTATTTATAACATAAATATATTTCTCACACTAATATTAAACTTGACAAGTAAAAAAACAACAACTTTGTTTGTCTTGCTTCATGCACTTGCAACCTTGTGTCACTTGTCAGGTGGAATTTGAATCTGCATGACGGCTCTTATTCTCGATGGCTTCTCCGTGAAATAAATAAAAGTCAATATTGAAATTGTGAATTAAATGCTTTGAAATTCTTCAGCAAAGCTCAGCACTTACCGAGTCTTTGGCAGTGAGTGCAGTTTGCATAGTTAGTCATGGAGACGGTTAAGTTAGTCGAGAATGAAGCAGCATGTTGAAATAGTTTTGTGTTGATGTTCAATTTCCTTAATGATCATTTAAAGTGCAGGTCTGCGCCATAAGAGTGAAATATACCATAATGTTATTACTTGCGATAAATAAATATTTTATACTAATAAATTGTACTGTGTTCTGCCTTTCTGCTGCTTTCTTTATTTAACTGCACATAAAATACACCAAAAAAAGAGATGGTTACAATTTAAATAGTTTTTCATTTTTTCAACTAACTCAAAAAATCCCTGTGTGCAATATTGTCGTCTTTCACAATGTGTTTATGGCACAAGTTGACATTGCTTTGACGATAAAAAAATAAATTGTGCAGCCCTAATATAGTTCCACAAATGAAAAATGTAGCCGTGAAACTTCATTACCTGCCTCTTACAGTGTGGCCACATCATTTTTATACATTAAAAATCCCCCAAATCCCCTTTAATTTGTATATGTACAAAAAACAATAAAGTGCAATTGTTTCAAATGAAACCTAATTTTTTGGCATATCATAGCGTGCCGTATATCACACTTGTAATGTCGTGCCAAGGAGCTGTCACAATGCAATAAACACTTGTGAACCCGATATGCCTTTATAAAGCCATATAATGATAATATAATATAATCACTGTGTGCTGTAAAGGTTGTGCTGTTTTGTAGTGAGCTTGTTCTGGCACAGACTCAACAGAACCTTCTATTTCTAGCCAAGGTGGGATCAGAAAGCTGCAGAGATTGGCAGATCCTCCCCTTGAGTAGCTCTGCGTACATACTATAATTGACATACTCAGACATAATCCCTTGTGGGACATTCACACTGTTCCCAGACTTCAGTGGGAGATTGCTGCTTCTTGAAGAAGTCATGACCACTGTTTGATCAAAGAGGCTCTGCTCCCAACGCCCACTGCTTTCTGCCTGTGCTTGATCTGGATCGATGCAGGGGTTAGTGTACAAAATCCCCAGCTTCCTATAGAGCTCTGCCTAACCCACTTTTGCCATTCAGAATGGGAAGTCATGTTAAGTTCATGTGCGCACTTGTTCTCATGCATTTCCTGGCCATGTTAGTCTTGATGTGGCTCACTTGGCAATGAGGCAGCTTTGTTGTAGAAACGCATCCGGAGCTACCCCGAGCGAAGCAAAACTCTCTTTCAAATGTTGATCGTTTGCATCAACTGACTGTTAATAAGAAATATTGGCCTAATGAATCAATCATGTTCCTTCACGAATGCAGCAGTTTATTTCTCCTCCAGCTGTGGGATGTTTGATACCACTGTATATGGGCTTCTGCCTGCAATTACAATCCAAAAGAGTTCTAACAGGCATTTTTATTGTTTGTCTTAACTTTTCTAATAGCAGGCACAAAGCCATACTTTGAGTTCATATAAATGCTTCCTATTACCGTTAAAAATCTGTCTTTAGCCCAACAACGCCAAACCAGCTCGGCTCGTTCCTTTATCAGCTTACAACCAGAGTTCTCTGGGTGCTTATAAATCCAGTGAATATTGTTCATTGTGAGTTTCCCGTCTTACCAAACAAGAATAACAAGAAAAGACCCATAATTACAGAATTTACTGCAGTTTGAGAACTTCACCCAAAACTTTTCTGTTTCCATTAATGGAAAATATGGTAATTAGTTTTTCATATTCCCTCACACAAATCGGAGGTTGATATAACTTATTCATGACAGGGAAAACAAGAATTGCTGTTGTCTGTCCATTTTCTTCTAGCAGTGCTGGGTGGAAGCAGGGGGATCCAAGGATTTGAGGAGGAATTTAGCCCTCTGCCTCCCCCTGCCTCCCCCTGCCTCCCTCTGCCTCCCTCTGCCTCTTGGTGCGATACCCACCGGATAAGAATCAACAGCCTCATTAAGCGGGGCACTGTTTCATCAAAGCGGGAGTCGAGCCGAAAAGGTTCCGAGGGGAACGTAATCAGTTTGAGGGACGAAGGTTTATTTATTCCAAACAAAATGAAATTAATCTGCCTCTTGAGTGACATTCATGGGTGTGCTACCTGCACTGCTGACATGTTTACAAAGTGACGAAGTTAAAAAAGACAAATGCGTGCCCTGCCTTGTTCTGGTGACGGAGTAGAAGACACACCGCACCCCTCTGACCTTAAACGGAGATAAGACTGACAATCTTCTTTATTTTCTTATTGTAAACAAATGCCATGGAAAGAGTAAAGGCGAACGTTTATCTCGCCTGTGTAGACGGAGCTTGATGGAGCTTATTCCTCTCTGCCACAGATGGAGACGCCTTCCTTTATTATAATGAACACGGCCACAGCAGTTTATTTTGAGTCAATTACACACACTTTCCAGCCGCCATAAATCGTCACCAAATGTGTGTTACAGGATTTTTTACATTTGCTTATAATATTGTATGAATGTACGATTTACTGTGTTGGACTCTGAACTACTTCATCAGTAAAACAGGATATTTGATAAAGTTTTGAACGTGTTCCCGTCAGTCTTACTCTACATGACCTCGTACTGACTTGTGCTGGATTTAGTTTTTTGTCTGCTGTTTGTATAAAACTAACATTGAGCCATAGAAGATGTACAAACCAGTATATACTGTACGTTTGTGATCTGGTAAATATTTATGTTTTATTTATGACGGGAATTATTGTGCTTGGTGAGCCACAGACAGGTTCGGGACGTGCTGAGAGACTTGGTCTGGTCGTGGGATTTGTTGACTAGAATAAATTAGGACGTAAACCAGCTTTATCCTTTAAAGACACTTACTGTACATCCATTTAGGCGGTCGATGCCAGTGGCCCAGTGTATGGATTAATATAGTATTTGGTCTCATTAATCTGCTTCTGCTCTCACTTCCACTTCTGCCATCTTGATGTCACAGCTCCAAGTAAATTGTCTCATGTTGTTAACAGACAATTGCTCATTATCTACCACTCCCCGATCCAATTCTCGGGGATTATTCCTCAATTAAAGGTTATTTCGCCTCTTACTCGGGGTGATGCGGCCCTGGTTTGAACCTGCTCGAGTGCCAGAGGATAAGTGAATGACCCCAGAGAGAAAAGGAAGAACAAATCCCTCTGTTTGGCCTCCTCAGCATAAAAACATATTATTTCATGAAGTGTGAAAACACCCATGCAGGCATTGTATAAATTACTGTTAAATCTAATGGCTCTGTTAGTACTGAAGAAGCAGCGCTGGGAGCATTCCTGCTTCTATAGGACTGTATGGGTGAATATGGGGGCTTCCTTACTAATGAAGAGGTGGGTAGGAGTTGGATGCGGGCGGCGTAGCGCAGCGAACAATGTGCCATTGTCGCCGCTAAGGCTGGGCTGTCACACGGTGCTCTGATCATTACTTACCCACAGACGTCCAATGTCACGCACAATATCCCCAGGTTTGCCCTTCATAGGTTGTTGTGCATCCTCCGCTCGCTCCAGCTTGCTTAATGATAACAGGCAGCAATTACACTCGCATGCACACGCACACACAGACACACACACACACACACAGACAGAGTACTGTACTGCACACAAACAAACACATTCTGCACCCGCCTGCTCTCCTTGTCCCTTGGCCTTTTTGTTTAGGAAGGAAGATAAATATCCCCATAATAGAAAAAGCCTGCTCCTGATGCGTTTTCAACAGTCCACTGCTTCAATTACATGTATTTACTTACAAGTCTGAATTTATTCTCTGCCCGCTGCAGTCCGATTTGTTTTGAATGGTAAATGAAAAGGTCTCCTGTGCTATTGTGGCAATATTTTAGCGCTATGCCTCGCCAGCACACCTACCAATGAACTTTATGTGTGCGGATTGTTTAATAAATCAGCTGAGGGGGTGAGGTTATGGAGACGGGGGGTTTGGGTGTGCTGCTCGTACGCCACAATGAAAAGAATAGTTTATAAATTGCAGCCTCGTCGGTATGAAAGACCCCTACAATACGATCCTGCGCTGAGGGAGGGGATTATAGGAGAGGCCAGGATATTATTCACACAGGGTGTTTGAGTTGACACTGTACTGCAGGAGTGTGAGAAGTAGTCACACTATTGCTTTCCCAACTGGCAATGTTGGCAGTATGCAAAGCCATCTTTTGAGCCGCAGTTAGATTTCATGGGACTGCATGCATATGATGTCAGCGTATGTATATCCGGGGACACGACTGAGCTGCTGTGCTGGTAGGGTGGCACGCTTATTGAGATCATGATTATAGCTGTGTCTAAACTCCGGTCCCTTTGTGACAGAGCCATTAGCAGGCTGTCACACTCTTCAGCGCTCCATGTATGTGACCGCTTATGCTAATACACTGACTGCAGCTCACATTATACCCAACACCGTGGCATTGACCCTGGACACTTTAAGAGGAAACGCAAGCAGCTTTTGTTTTTTTTTTTTTTTTTTAGTTTAAAGTTTAAACTTTTCAACCCCCCCACCCCCCACCCCCAGAGTTTCCAAGTGGTATTATTGTTGGTGCCGCTGTTGCAAAGACAACCAGGTCTCTTTCTGTTTTTCTCAGAGCCACCAGCGACACAGGACACGCTGCATTTGTTTCCAAACACTTTGATACTGAATGCTCGAGCTTAGTAGAACAAACTTATTTTTTTATCACTCTCCTCCCCCGACTGGGCTCTTTAACCGGGTAGCGTTTCCACAGGTAACGTTACTCTGCTTGTCCTGCTTCCTGAGGATGGCTACTGTAAGATACTTTGAGTTGCTATTGAGGGCTTTTATTGTGAAAGGGAGATTGCGACCCAGAGGCAGAGAGAATTTCATAGTGAAAGCGAGACTTATAGGGAACCAAGCTCAACGCTGATGGCGTCATTATTCATCATCCAGCATCAACATTTTCTTCATAATGATAAATTCAAGCTAAAATATTGTCAACTGCCATTTTAATTAGTTGCCGTTTTAGGCATTTGTTGCTCAGTGATGATCAGGTGTCATACATATCCAGGTCTGCCTTTCCACTAGACCTCCACATGCTTATATTACTCTATATCACCGGTTTATGCAAGCAGGGCTCAGCAACACCAGGCTGCAAAGTCACATTGCCAAATTGATTGCCCGTTTAAAAGGATTGTGGCTTTTACAAGGTTTAGGCCTCCTTCAGTTGAGTGCAAATCGAGTGCCACTATATTAAGTGGTAAGACCAGAGTGCTGATAGATTACCTTTGGCCACTCTGTTTAATTGTTGGACTTGGTGGCCAACCTGTTTGAAGGAAAAAACGGGGGAAAAAGGTAAGGGCTAAATCGAGAATGTTAAATATTGAAGTGGTTGCCGGAGGGCTAATGAAATTAACAATGCAAGTAAACAGCCTCCTGCAAGTGCCAGTGCCACATCCTCCTCCTCCTCTGCCTCGCTTTGTCCCTCTCCCTCATTGGCTTATTGTGAGCAGAGCTTCAGGGCTGAGTCTGTGTGTGTGTGTCTGTGTGTGTGTATGTGTGTGTGTGGGGGGGTGTTTGTCTCCATAGGTACCCATGCATGGAGGGTTTAGAGGGGGGGAGGGGGGGTCCAAGGTCAGAAACCCCAGTATTAGCACCATCTCCATCTTAGCAGACCCTCCTCCACGCCAAACTCTATCTCCACCCTGCTGCATCAGCTCTATAGTATCGTTAACCATAATCCGCTTCCCGGCCTTTACCTCTGGGCAAACGGCACAACTGAGCTTTAAGGCTTCATAATAAAGCTGAAATTATGTTTTTATCTTTTTTATTTGAATACCAAACTCCTTGCTTGGATATCCTCTCCATTTAAAAAAGATGAACAATTATGAAGCTAACTATGAAACCAAGTCGCCCTATTTTGGGGGCTAGCTCTGCGTGCTATATCAGAAACTGTTTAAAACGACTTCGATCATAAATGTTTTTCCAATTATTTTGTTGTAGTTAAGAGATGAAGCACAGCCATGTTTTCTTATCTTTGTAAAGGCTGTGATTGAGCAGTGGGAGGGCTTTTACAATTGTGTTTCAACTTGAAATGGCTCAGTGTGACATAATTATGACACACACACACACACACCTGGAACAAATCTGCAGTAAAGCCGCTGGAAGCCAGGAGAATGAGCTTATCCCCATTACACATTCTTCCTGAAGGCAGCACTGGACAGCTGGCACATATACTGTACAAGTGTGTACACACACACACACACACACACACACACACACACACACACACACACACA
>CALSBV010010391.1:1979363-2023650 GCA_943590825.1 Bovichtus diacanthus
ACACACACACACACACACACACACACACACACACACACACACACACAGATAGACATTAGTCCACATGCACACACTCATGCATCCTCAAATGTATGCACACTTCATGTAGATTAACACAGAAATGCATACAAACACACACACACACACACACACACACGAGCCAGGTCCCCCCACGGTGAGCTGGTCTAGATGGTGGGTAGTTGGCTGCAGGTAGGAGGGTCCCCTCTGTCCTGAAGACGACCGGATCAGAGCAGATGTGCATCTCAGGGGCTCGTGTGCTTAAATTCTGTTCGAGCGAAGCTTAACAAATCAATTCCTCGCGGATTAATCTGCGGATTCTTTTGTCATTCTCACTCTTGTCTTCGGTAACACTTTACATTAGGATGCAGAACATCCGGAGGAATTGCCAGTGAATAAAAACGAATGAGGAACTTCCTCAAGCATATCATAGTGAGTCTGGAGATGATCAGGACTTCATGAGTCGGCTGCTCATGAATATCACATTCATTCCATCAATGTTCACATTATCAGTGTTGGGCAAGTTACTTAAAAATGTCATCAATTACTTCTCATTGAAAACACGACTTGCATTGAAAATAATAAGTCTTAAGTCTAAATGATCTTATGTAGATAATAACTATAGAATCAAGGACCTTCTCTAAGACTTACTCAGGAACTACTTGTTAGCTGTATATTAAGTTATTTAATCATTCCTTGGTAACTACACAGACATGTATGTAACTTTATGCAAAATGTTACCCTTTATCTCCAACCTGTGACACTGACTGATTGTTTTCTTCACACTTAAACATATCACTGCAGTGCCACAATTAACAGCGAGCGAACATGGCTTTTCACTGACCCGCTGCTTATGTTTGCCCCAGAGGTAAACGGCCTTTCAGCCGCACTGTTGGTCTGACGTCAGCCTTTGGAGCGGCGTTCTCCAACACTGGTGGTAACCGTCTTAGCGGGCTGGGATCCAACCCCCTCCAGAGAGCGTACTCTTTTCTCCAACATGAGCATGGGATTTGGTTTCACTAACAAAGCCGTTTTCACAGTTTGTTGTGGTGCACATGAATATTCATGCACTTTTGTTTGGCTCAGTATGTCCTCATAAAAAACCCGAACAATTGTTACTATTTCTTTTTTTATTCCATTGTTTCATGAACAGTGGTCCGGCTGGTGGTTAGACATTTGATAGGGATGACAGAGGTAGGATTTTAGTCTTCTAATATTATATTTAGCAATGATATTTGTGACCCTTTCTATAAATTGTTACCACAGAAAAGGCTGCTGATGTACATGACCTGAACTTGTATTTAAGGTTTCATCCTGCTCTTTTACATGATGACTGGCCGCTGTCTCTAGTTGTGTGAATAAGTGACAATCTTACAATTAGAGCTGCAATGATTAGTCGACTAATAAGTCAATCAGCAGAACAATAATTGACAACTATTTTGCTATCATGCAAAAAATGCCAGATTTCCTGCTTTTCTGTTTTATCTCATATTAAAGTGAATGTCTTGGGGTTTTGGACTGAACAAGAACAAGACATTTAAAGATTGGACGTTTTATAGACCAAACCATTAATCGAGAAAATATTCTGCAGATTAATCGAAAATGAAATAATCGTTTGTTGCAGCCCTGCTTTCCATAAGATCATTTAAATTCTACACTGAATAGCAGTGATATCTAAGTGAAGGATGAAGCGTTGTGGAGAGATGCTGATGTTTAAAAGGAAAAGTGTCAACAGATTTCCCTTACCAACCCAATGGTGTAATAAAAAATATATATAATACAGCATGCAATATAAAGACCATGTTTTACAGCCGGGGGTGTAGACGTTAAATACCTACCGTATGCGTCATTTAAAATCTAAATTTGGTATGATTAAAAAAAAAATAAAAATTTAATCAACGTTTTAATCGCGATCAAGAGGCACACGTTTTTAAAGGAAAGGGATAAAACCTTGACTTGTCTAATTAGTAATAAACTCCCCGTGCTGGACAGGTGCATGTCTCCAACACAAACCTTGTCGCCTCTTTCGTTATTCTGAAGCCGCTGAGTGTGCTGCTTGAAGCTGGTGATTGATTTTTCAGCCCCTGCTGTGTGCGGAGCTCCCATGTCACACTATCTGTCTTTCTTTGTAGAATTTGTTTTTTGAACTGACAATGGTCAGGAAAGTCAACACACCCTGAAGCCATGGCCTTGTATGTTTATCCACTCCATGAATGAATAATGAACAAATGGCATTTGTGTGTACGGCCCTTTATTTGCTCCATCTTGCGATACTGCCGTTGGTGTTGGCTCTTTGTGATTCGGGCATCTTCAGGCTGTATTATGAACAAACTCCAGTTCCACCATCAAAGGCACTCAACTTCTTTTTTTTTTTTTTTTTTTTTTTATTATCATCGAGGACGGTTCTCTCACAGGACTTTCTTTCTTAAGTAGGGCCACAGAGTGCTTCTTCAATAAACCACCAAAAGTGTTAGTTAGTGTGACAAAACTAAAACACGGACACAGTCTTCACTCACTTTTAGTGAAACACTAAAATCCGAGCACAACACAGATCCGACTGTATTCTGGAGAATTCTTTTTTTTTTTTTTTACTATTGCATGAAAAGACTTCCATATTCAGACATTTTGCAATGTTAATAGATTTATTTTTTCTTCTGTGTGGTTGAACAGGCATGAAGTCTTACAATCATGCCAGAAAACATACCTCTGACCGGAGATGTGTCTTGTATTTCATGCATGCCCTGTAACCCCCCGTTTCCTCTTTCTCACTCACCTCGTCTGCTAGCTATCTAGCTCTGCATTACCTTCAGCTGTTTTTAGTCGGGGATTAACATAGCATTAACAGCTTACACCGTTTTCCTCTGTTGGTCTCTCACTCTTTGTTTTTCCCCCCCCTTCTCCCCAAACCTTTTACTTTTCAGAGTTAAAATAGAGGATTTGAGTTTCCATGCAAAATCAGAGCAAAGCCTAAATGAAGATGCCAGTTACATTAAGACATATTCCACGGGGGGCTGGGGGGCGAAGCGCGCTGCTTTGAGTGAGAGAGAGTGAGGCACTGCACGGCGCCCCCGGAGGACCAGCCTAGTGTCTGATGTTGATTTAGCTGTAGAACGCTGGTTATTCCTGCACGCCACCGAATCTAGTTATAACTGTGTTGAATTAATTTGGCAGGCCTCTAAAGAGAACCAAAGTCACGGAGGAAATAAAATAAAGTCTTTTTTTTTTGTTTGAGGTAGAGCGCTAAAGAGAGAGTGGTGACTTTTGTAGCCGTCTAACTTGAGCTTAAAATATTGTTATACCATTCGGATCTCCTCGCACTGTCTATAGTTTTGATACGTAGATACAGTATATAGGCTTACATGTCACCTGACCTTTATTAAATAACACTTTAAATGAGTGTAGCCCTGCCCCGCCTGCAGCAAAGCACAGCAACCTGGATTTTAAACTCTTCCACTGCATGTTAATGAGAAACAAATTAGCATTTTCTGATTACATGTGCACTGAAAAACTCATTAACATACTATAGTTAATAATATTAGCTTTCATGCTAATGCATTTTGTAATATTTGCTTTTACTGTTAACATGGTGAGCTACTGTAAGTTTGTATTGTTCTTGTATACATTGTCAGAGCAGGCAGGTATGCAGCTGTAGGATTGTTGAAGCTTCGGTCCGAGCCTGCGGGGAGAGACGTGTCTCCATCAGATGCTGAATAGTGTTGTCACTTTTCTACACAATAGCGTTGGATAATTTTTGCTCTCCAAAAACAACTTTATTCACTTGATTTGGTACAACTTGTGCCTGTGGCGCCTTAGTTTCCCCCGTTCGTCCTGTCCTTTAAGGTTGCTTGCGTGTGCGTATGGTTTTTACAGCCTGTCTGCGTCAGTGAACTCCAGCATGAGCGGTGTTTAATTGCTCTTGATGCACAGTGGGTAGCGATCCCCCGGGCCAGGCCTGTATGCATGGCCGCCCAGAGAAGACATCTGCCCCATCAACCACCTCAATGCCACCAAACACCACCCCCCCTCCATCCACACAGAGAGCTCCTGTGGACCAACATTACATGTGTAAGGGTTCCCCACAGAATCTCTCTTCATTGCGTCTGTCACACTCAAGTTGAACACTTGAATTAGACACACAAGGAGGTTTTGTAGTGATTAGGTGCAATTACAGGGTGTAATAGTGTTGGATTGTTAATTGAATGCATAGACGTAAGGGGGGGGGGGGTGCAGGTGCAGGTGACACGTCTTCCTCACTATTTTGGACATTTGGCACATTTGTTCCCCAAATAAAAAAGCAGAGGAACAGAAAGCAACAAGACTCATAGACGTAACAATGCCTCAGGGAAAGTAGGGGGCACTATTCTCCTAATATTACCACTATTTTCTTGAAATATTAGGTCTTTTATGTCTTTTAAATAACAACTTTTTTCTCTAATCTTTCAGAATCTCAGAACACAGATATGCAGGATATGTTTTGAATATGAAAATCAGCAGAAGTCTTGCTGAAACACATATGAGCTACTAAAGTCCAAATGAGTTCATGTAACAATGACGTGAATAGGTGCCACATGCACATTTAATGAGCTTACTTCACTAAAACAAAAGACAAAAAAGAGGAGGGAAGAGTTAATCATGTGTGCTGACTCAGCAGGGATGACACGAAATGAGATAGTTGATCTACAAGAGGAGACACATTTGAAAGCAATACAGAATGCCTTACTACAATATACTCCATTATATTTAGTATTGTCACCTAGTGCCTGAATTTTGTGTTTTCCATTACATAAATTAGGACATTATACCTACAGATTGCAGGAAAGTGTTTGACGCTAGGTCTAGAGTGATGGGGTTAATGTTGAAACAAAATGTCCACTCTTGTTTTGTATGTCAACAACTTTCTTGCCACCATAAATGAAACCTTTTACTGTTTTTAACCATATTACTTTCCTCTTGTTTATGTGTGCGGGCAATGAGACGATTGGTAAGCAGCTTTGCATCTGTGCTGTGGAGCTACAAGTCCTGCCTGTATTGTCACGTAACAGCAGGCAGTCTTGTCAGGTTGTATTCTATGGCAATAGTGGCTCTCTTCTTAAAACCTCAAGTGACTTCCAAGGCAGAGGTCAGAGGTCACTAGCTCTCATAGTCCTCGACAAGCTCCAGCTGATTGCCCTTGTTTCCCTGAGGAAAGCTGAATGCCACCAACACAGCTCCCCATGAGAAAACAAATTGGCGGCCCAATGACTCCTGTCATTTCAAAGACTCTTTAAAAGCCTAAATCACTGACTGAACCTTTATGGACACCAGGATCCTGCCCCCTGAGCTGGAGGGCAATTCCAGTATAGCACTGGGAAATGAATTGAGATGCATTTATCATTCAGGATTGAGAAGAGGTTTGTTACATAGGCAGAGAGAATGTGTGTGTGTCTGTGTGTCTGTGTAAGAGAGTTTGAAAACATGGCATGAAATGAAACATCTGTCTTTCTTCGTGCATTGCTCCGGGGCCTAAGGAGACATTTATAGCAAGCAGCAAAGCAGCGGTTTCGTTTGTCATGTAAGTTACCAGAACCACATGATAAAGTCATTACTTCAGGGCCCACCCCCCCCCCACCCCCCATCTTGTCAAAAGCTACACAATGTCCCTGTAAGCACAGTGGTACTTTATGGCATATACAAGAAATAAAGTGCAATCATCACACCAGCAACGCACCCGACAGGAATAGGTTCCAGATTCATTATGACAAGATGAAGCCGCATGTTTTTTTTCTCCCCTCCTACGTCTTCATGCTCAAATAGTAAGTCAATTTGTTGGCTTTGTCAATCCCAGGGGACATTTTTGAATGTGTCACATCAGCTTTAATTGCCATAGACATATGAAACAGCAGCCCCCTCCTTGCTGCTCCTGCGCTCGACAGCCCCCTCCCCAGCGGCAATGACACTAAGTGCACCCCTGTGTTCCTCTCTGCACGGCTCCTCTGAGGATGTATTCTAAACAGGCTTTGACAAGGCGACTTTTGTTATAGACTATGATGATCGCTTCCTTCCCTTCTCGACAGGAAAGACATTTTGTCAGTAAACAAGGTGGAAAAAAAAAATCCCCTCGCATTATCTGATCCCGTGGAGTTGAGCATATTACAGGGAAACTGAAAGATGGACAGTTTCCTTGGCGATAGCACAAAGGTCAAGAAAAGTTTTCAGTCTCAGGAAAACAGCCTAAAGTGAAGGGACGTGTGTATGCACAAGCCTGGGGCGGGAGCCACGAGAGGGTTTTTGGGTTGGTAGGGACAGAATCATGTACCCGAGCCATCATCACAAGACAGAGGACTTTCTTCACCTTTTAATTAAACATGGAGGAAACAGAGTGGCGCCAGAGGCCCAGTGCCCTTAATCAAGCACTGTAAGGTCACCGGAAAATGCTGGACTGCTGCTAAAATGGAGTCTGTCTGGACGGTAGACAAAGTGAAAATGAATGAGTAAGGGAGGAATGTACGGGGCTTTTAAGAGCTCAGATTACTGTGGGTCGCTTGTGGAAACGGCAGCATCCAGCACACATCAGGGACAGTGTGAAGAAAGCCAAGATGCAGAGGAACAAGCTGAATATTTCAGGTAACTGTCAAAGTCAAAAAGTGCCATTTGTCCAAAGGTAAAGAGTTTACCGAGTACTTTGGCCATGTAAGAAAAAAGAGGCGGTAGCATTAAGAGTAAATGTAGGGAATAGTGTGTTCATCGATTTGTTCGTGTAGAAAGGCCCAGCATCCACCATGAGCTCCGTGCTGATAGGGCCAGGCACTGAGCTTGTAGACACAGCAGAAGAGATTGCACTCTGATGAAAAAAAGGGTGAACTATCCTGCCATAAAACATAAAAAGATGGTATCTGGCATGGTGTACAAGAATAGGCCGATGGTGCCGGCCGGTGTGTGACTGTATGTATGTGTTTGGGAGCGGTGCACTGTGATTTATTACCATTGCAAGGCTCTGCAACAAGTCAGCTGTTATTGTTTTGACCAGGTGGCCAGGGACAAAAAGGGCATTCCCCCTGCAGAATAGGCAAGGATTCACACTGCGTGCACGTGTACGTGTTCACACGTGTGTGTATGCAAATCTGTCTAATTTAGCTGTCTCCACAAGGACACATGGAATCAAGCTGCTCTTTCGCAGCCTTCAGCGACAATTGCACCGCAGTGCTGTTCATACGTAGGGAACGGCATGCGGCGGCCATTTCCTCTAAATGTGTCAACAGGATGCTGCTCTCACACTGTGCCTCCCAAAAGATTGATAATGAACGATTGGCTCATTAACAGAGACTATTAGCCATGTCCACATGTGCAGTCCCATGAGTGGGTAGAACACTCGCTGAATGGACACACTACAATATGAAGACTAATTGCCTTTGAAGACGGAGTCTGTATTTTCTCCTCTAATTCTCCAAGGGCCCACAGGCGGGCCTTAAGTCGCCAATAATTGCTGCAATTTTCAGTGTCATTTACTAATTTTCAGAGTGACATGAGCATTCCACTTCTTGTTCTCTCACAACATGCGCCGGCTGTTTTTATCTGGTCTGCTTTCTCAACTTTGAAATCCACAAGGTACCAAAACAAAATGAGTTGCAAAATGACCCATTTGACTTATTGGTCTTTAAAGCTGTTAATGTTCATGGCAGGAGGATGAGGGACACGCGAGAGAAAGTGATCTCCGGCAACTCAACCACATCTTGATGGAAAAGTTGTTGTTGTCTAAACTTTAGTCTGTTTTCTGGAAAGAAGAGCCAATAAAATGTCAATTCTCCAACACGATTTCAGTCTCCACGTCATTATAATTGCATATCAACTCTTCTTCCATCATGTCGCATAACCTTTACATCAATCTCGCATCTAATTTTACTTGGAAAATCCTCTTTCACCTAGGTCTCATTGACTTTTCCAAGGAAACCAAGCCTTCGTTGTGCTTGTGCCAAGCTTGCGTGCATTCGACCTCTGACTCAGCGGACCCCCAGGAGTGCTGAAATACTGAAATGTTGACAGACGAGCAGCACCGGGAGATTAGAAAGAGAAACAGAGAGGGAAAAAAGATCTCTCTGCTACAGGCATTGTTTGTGGGTAGCTGGTATTGCCATAACAACATATGTCTACCAAGCTGTAGTTTCACTGAGCTTGAATGTGCATTTGGTTGGTCAATATTCCCTTAAATGACATTGGCAGGTTTATTGTGTGAGGAATTAACCAATTTGTAGAGCTGAAAATCAGGCTGTTGCACAGTTGTTTGCTGTTATGTATCAGTACAGAGTCCGTTTGAACAGGTGCTTCGTGCTGGAATGCCGAGCAGGATGGAGCTTTTAAAAAAATGTTGATTTAGAGAAGATGTATGTATCTGGTTCAATGTGACGGTAACAAACAATTTCACCTGAGAGCAGTAAATCAGTGGGGATGCATTGTGAGATTTCTTACTGAGAACTCGGCTATCACAATCAGTATGCTCCAGCCAAAGTGCGAAAGGTCGTACAGTGTCTGAAACCCTCTCTCCCTTTCCCATGTTAAAGTTTTGGGCCGGTGTTTCGCAATTTCTGTAACTTTCAGAACTGACGCTCATGCCTACCTGAAGCAGGGATTGGCCAGGTGTGTGAAGGTGACAAAGTAAGCAGGGCAGCAGTGACTATGAAGCTTTGAGGAGTGCATGAACACACCAAGACGCTTCTGTAAATCCACCAGTTCTCATTGGATCCCAGAAAACTCGACGAAGAAATAAAAAAAAAAAGTTACCAGGATTAGATCAAGCCCAAACATCACAAAGCTTAAAAACAAACTGGTGGTTATGGATGACTGATCTTGAGCAGAGCCTGAACCTCCCACCCCCTATCCTTAGTCCCAAGACAGTAAAGTGTGGGAACAGGACTTAAGCTTACATCTCTTTCTTTCCCAGTGTGACAGGTATGATAAATAACAAGTCATGTCTTGCCAGTATGATATCAGGTCTTTAGAGGAAAAAAAGGACATTTCCCTCGTTTCTAGTCTGGAAATGACTGAGGCAACTCTGATTTTCTGTCCAAATTCCCAATGACGGTTTGGACACATGAAAAGACATCTTGCTGCGTGAGTGCAGGAGTGAGACGAGACCTTGTCGTCTCGAAGCCCCCTGTGGTAATTTATGACGTCCGTCCGGGGCCTGTCATTACCTCTCCACCAATGCTTTCTTCCCCCGTCCATGAAGAGAGACGCGGGATAATTAATGCGTTTGTGAGTCCTTGCACTTCCCTGACACACTTGACTCTGTTTAATAAATGATGTCCCATATTTTCCCATTCATTATAATGTCATTAAGATATATTAATTCCCCCTGCTGCTTTAACCTTTAGCCCGCGTTACCACCGTAGCCCCTCTCCATGACTAGCCCCAGTTCCTTGTTCTACACCTCATATGTTGTACCACTTAAATTACAGGGCCCTCCATGGGCTGTTATGCAATAAGCCCATTTAGAAATAAACGAGGACAACACGAGCTCTCGCACGGAGAAAGCATTTTCAGATGTTTTACAGAGTGCATTAAAGTCAAACTTCTGAGAACGTGTTAAGTACTTTCAGCCTGCAGGTACAAGGAGAGACTCATTGACGAGAAAAAACACGGCGACAGTCTGTTGACCCAATTTGAAACCCACACTTTCATGGAGCAGATGTAAGAGTTGCTCTTTTAAAACACTAAAATGTACAGTGTTAACATGCCTTTGGCAACACTGGGTCTGGTGGTTATGAGGAACACGCAGATTTGTGATTCATTACTCTGGACGAGGATGATTCCATGGGAAAAAAAAAAAAGTAATTTATTACCGCTTTTGCATTCAGTGCAGTCAGTCTGGTTGTACATGCAGGAGAGGAGATCTGTTCATCTCCCCGCAGTGACAAATGTCCTTTTTGGATTCTCTTTCGGATTGCCTTCATACAGAGAGAAATCATAGACCGTCCGTCGGTGCAGTGACCCACCAAGCGCACAGCATCGCCCTGCACACACTCGCAGCAGCAAGAGTGTGTGGACATCCAAAAAAGGTGGGGTGGCTTGAAAAGAGAGGTAGAGAACTGTGTGTGTGTGTGTGTGTGTGTGTGTGTGTGTGTGTTAGCTTATATGCCCTTGAATTGGCCTGGGACCACCAACGCTTGACTCGTTTAACTGCTCATTTATAACAGGTGGCCAACATTATACACTGCAGGTCCAAAGTCTGATCTCCCATTCCCTATTCATGGCTTAATCATAGCCAACTAAAAACCTAATCTGTCTCCAGATCAGTGGCCAGGGACCTATTTTATCTAGCCCCGCTAAACATATTGTGCAGAAGCCCCTTTGCAGCAAATTGCAGCTATTAATCGTCAACTCAAACAGGCACCTGCATGTATTTGGGCTTAACAATTCATGGGAAGTTCTCCGGGTATTATTATGAAGCTCTCATTGATAAAGGAGCTGCTGCAGTACATTTACAAAATGTTTGCCCATGATTTTTCATAAGGTGGCAATAAACAATTAATCACATTTTGGATTCTGTGTATAACCAGAAGACCAATCGTTTCCCCAGTTAGTCAGTTAGTTCAGGCTCCTATCTAATGCTTATCCCCTACTTGTGGCCCCGTCTCTGCCCCCATCATCTGAAACACTCTATGCTACATTCAAGGACTGTAGTTACTACGACAGATGAACTCTGACAAGCTTAAATAAGTACGGATCAATCCTCCTTTACCTTGAGTGCGCCATTCACAAGCCCGGTACAACGTATTACACCTTTTCCATCGAAGTTATGATGAGAAAAAAACCGCTCTTGGACACCTTCAATTAGAATCTCGCCATAATAGTTGTCAAACTCATAACTCATTCTGTGTTAGATATAGTGCCAAATCTCATTTTACACTGACTGATAGAGCACTGCGGGATTTGAATATCGTCTTTCCCTTGTGTTCTGGCACTACCTCAGCTTCCTCCAAAGGCACTAACATGAATTTTCATCTGCAGTCTTTGCCCTAAATAGACACTCTGTACGCCTGCCTTGTTGTTTTCTTTTTAGTTCCCTATATCATAGTGTAACAACTAGCACTCTTGATACAGCTTGAGAATAAAGATCTTTCTATCTTATCTCATTCGTGTGGGAAGGTAATGGTTGAATTAGACACATCATTATCTGTACCTTTGAGAGCTTTTGCATAAAAGTTTAATTGGATAAGGGAGAGTTTGCCAAAACTTGCGGTTGTACAAACTAGACTCCTTTCATAGACTACTCTATTAAAGTGAAGATTTACCCATGAATAACTTGGAATTATTACAATAATTTCTCAGTTATATAAACTCTCTTCCAATTGAAATTTCCTTTGCCGGACCTGTTACCCAAATCACAGAGAGTTATCCATAAAATGAGCTTATAGACTCTTTCAGTTCCATTAAGTACCACTTAAAAAGTAAAGGTGTAGTTTATGTGAAGTTTACCAGCAAGTCAACAAGCAGACTTGAAAGAAGTGGCCCCACTTAGCTCCAGTCCTAATAAAACTTGTACATTTAAAAGTAAACTAAGTTAGTCAACTTCTGGTGCTCAAGTGTACTTTAAACACACACATTTATTACTTGTTTGCCAGAGGACACTTGGTACACATTAGCTTTTCTAAATAGTTTAAACTGTGTCATTACTATGTAGCCAAGAAGTTAGAAGGACTGAGTCTGCGTTGTCCTAGAAATAGAAAAGAGTTTTTCTTCCTTGACTAGAAATGCTCTTCATGTTTCTTGCAATGCTTTTCACTCAGGCTTTTGACAAAATGGCACCCCTGACCTAGTTTCAATAGGCCTCCTCATCAGACTCTGTTCACTTCTCTCACATCAAAACACCTCAACAATTGTTCCACTCAAACAACAGCAACAGTCTACAGTCTGGTGTTTCCTATTTTTTTGCGTTCCCAGGATAATTTTTGGTGGGAAATCTGCACACGACCTCGAACATGATTTCAAATATGTCTCGTGCTTACCCAGAAATAACCCCATATGTCCGATGCATTGTTTGGACCGCCAAGGTGGCATTTGGCCCTGTTCAATAAATGTACTTGAGCCAGATTTCAGAGAATGGGCTGTATATTACCCACTATCGGTTTGGCAGAGGTGTCTCCGTGCATTTTTATGCCTCACTGTCCATATGGGGATATGACGCAGTGTTTGGTTCGGCCCCATTGTATAATTTATCGGAAGTGGACTCGTGCCATACATCACCACATGTATTATTCATGGATAATATGTTCCCCGTAAATATACTGGTGGGTGTGGAGAACGGTTTGGCAAAGTGCCTCATCCTCACCACCGTCAGCCCCCTCCCCTCCTCCCCTCCTCCTCTCCCTCGTTAGATGCTATTCTGTGGCTGTTGCCTGGTAGACAGCTGGACAATCCCTGGATTCTCTGTCAGTCAACAGACGCCTCTGTTTTTTGCCCAAAGCGCATTAACCCTAGCACGACTTCTTTTCCCTCCTTCTATTCTTTGCACCGGTGACTGCAGCATCAAACTGCATGTGCTGCACTCTCACATTACAATTGACTCAGGCATGAGCAAGCTGACGTTCTTTTTGGTATCCAGCACAAAGGCTTTGTGCCACCTTCGCCCTGAATGTTCCCTGTGTGCGAGTGTGCCTGTCTGCCTGTCTGCCTGTCTGCCTGTCTGTCTGTCTGCCTGTCTGTCTGTCTGTCTGTCTGCACATGTGCGTATGCTGCATCCAGTTTCAGAGGATCCTTGACAGTATCACGCAGCCAATAAAAGACCACCTGTTCCAGTGTGCTAATCTAATCTGGCCTTGCACAGACTTGACGGTATTTCTTCCAGTGTCACGTTCCGTCGAGGCCCCTCCGCCACTCCATGGCAAAAGCCGGGCCGAGTTGTTAACAGAGCACCCCTGACACACCATGTGACAATTTCACGCCCAGCCCCTAATCCAGCTGACACGGATATTGACGCTCCTTTAATTGCCCTGTAAGTTTCTGCTTTTTTGAACATGTTGAGGAATAGAAAGCACCGTCAAACCTGTTCCCGTTCCTCTGCTTGTCTGTCAGGATGGCTGTCACCTTGTTATGATTAATGTATTCCCAGGCATGCACATTTTTATTCTGGGAAAACACACCTTTATCCAGATGAAAAGCTGCTGTGAAGTCCTACCACGTTTTCTCTCGCCGAGGAGCCCGATATTGCACATGGCAAATACATATTTCAGAAACAACTACTTAAATTCATCTTTCAGGGTGTTGAATCAGCTTGTCTCAGTTTAATTCAGTTTTCTCTCAGGGCACTTTTGGAGTGGAGTTGAAGTGTACCAAATTGAGATATAGATTTTTCTGTCTCTTTGAGCCAGAAATAAGATCACTTGAAGAGTTTGTGAGAGGCGGGTTAGGGATCATATGTGTTAAGTTGGAGATTGAATTCTGTCCACTTTTTGCACAGTCAAACATCCACATAGTACTCCATGAATACACAGCATTAATAATACATGAATAATACGAAGGCGCTAGAATCCTGATATCTCCTTCCTGCACATCATACTTCATACCTCATCTTGCATCGTATGCTTGATTTTAAACTAAATGTCAAATACATTTAGTTTACACAAAGGACATGCAAAGGCATTCACAATATAAATTACGTTAATTGTAGAAGAGCCATGAATGCTAAACTGTGTCTTGACTGGAAAATGATAGTGTTGCGGATGTAATCTGTAAAACCTATGACTTTTTTCTGATGTTGCCATGCTACAAAATGTACATTTCTGTACAGCCACATTCTTCCAGGTAAGTATGATCACAGGATGGAAAAATATTGTACGTGTCGGGCCATTTCAGCGGCATTCATTTCACATCCGCTCAGAAAAAAAAGCACCCATTTGAAATGAAGCCTGTATGGAGCTAAACAAGAAACAGAACCTCAGATGGCTTCACCAATCTCATTCTCACTGGGGGTCTTACAGGGGCGACTAGCTACTCCTCCGCGAGCCTGCTAGCAGATCAATACCAGGAATCAGGCCATTACGCTCCTTTGAAAGCGCTACGTGCACAATCGATATGTTATTATTTTTCATCTGCTGGCTGTATTTAATACCCTCATTATTATTTCCCCTCACCAAACGGGGAGGAAGCTATTCCCGTCCCAACTTGAATCATTTTTTTTTTTGGCTGTCTGGGTTTGGTCCTAATTTACATGGTTGAGGAGGAATGTGTAGCGCTGCCTGTGCATGTTTATGTGAGTTTTGTTTGGAGTCCTTTTTAGAATTGCTTGCAGGTTGTTCGCGTTTGTGATATGCATTATTGTTTTTTTCATTTGCTTTAAGCAAAACATCGACATCGTCCTTGACTGGTGGAGATGACTGACAGCTATGATCAGAGGTTAAGGGAGGAAATGAGATTCAACATAAATGGCCCTTTAGTGTTGAATGTTTAAGTCAGTGCATAATGTTTAATGTCCTCTTAGACTTATCATGTTTGCAAGGGCAATACGGAATAATGATATATGAGTTATGCTCAATGTTTTTCTTTTAATCTTTATGGCGATTTGCAGCAAGATCAAATGTGCATTAACTCTCCTGCAATAAAACACTTGATGTATGCCGGAGCCGCCACGAACCAGGTGTGATCCGAAGCCCATGCATGACACATGCTGTGTCCAAAATGTATGGAGCGAATTAACTGGTAATACTCATTTTAATATAAATGAGCTCTCTCATAATGACGTGAAGGTTCCCTCAACGCAGCGGGAGAGTGGCGTGGGGAGTGAGAACGGAAGGGCCCAGTTAGCAAACGACAGTTTGGTGATAAATCATCTGTAATTAAACACTTTGGAAATATACGGACCACAGCAGAGGGTGGGGGTGGGGGGCTGTTAGACAGTAGGTGGGTGGCATGGTTGCCCATCGTGGTGGTCTGTTAATAAATGTGAAGGAGATGATTGGAGGAGTTTGCTGTTGAAGCTTTCTGATCAGATAGCCTGGAGCTAAGCCTCCGTGTTCATTAATCAGAGACTCCTGTTTCACCTATTAAAACCTTTTTTCTATACGTTTAATATTTACCGCTTTTCTCACTCCTGGTGAAAGATTAATTGCTCTTGATCAAAGTCGTCGAGCAGAAGCCACACCGGGCTTAATAGACTCAGAGGAGAATGGCTTTCTTTATATGGGGGTTGAGGGAGCTCCAGGCTCCTATTATCTTGTCTTTCTTGTTCCTGCTGCAGGAAATTTAATTCTTTACCATGCTTTTTTACTTTCTGCTGGTTTGGAGAACAAGCCTTCAATGTCAAGCGGCGGTGTGGACGAAGGCTGAACATGGAGCGCTATCACAAAGTAGCAATTGAAGTGGAGGCCATAGACTGGCTTATTGGGAAGGAGTATAAATCAGAGAGGACATGTGACAGAGATTAATGCCAGCCAAGCCCACGAAATAACCCTTCCATCCCACACCAGCCTCACCCTACAACAACTTCCTGATAAAGCCACCAATGTGACACTACACAAGGTACAATAATAGAAATGCATTACTCAAAAGCCCTTTGGGACATGTAGATAGGAGAACGGTGCCAAAGGAGAGATGTAGAAGACTACCTGGGCAAAATAATATTTTTATGTCCTTCATAGGACAAATGGTGTTCCTTCAGACAGTATGAACGAGTTTAGAGGGTTTATGGCCCCTATCACAGTCACTCTCCGAGCGGATGTTCATTATGTGGTCATATTTATGATGTCCCTTAGTACAGGCCAATTTATGTGATATATTTTTAAGTATCTGAGGTAGTTAGGCTTTCACTGAATTAATGATTGGAAAGCTGTATTCTTTGAGAACGGGACAGCCGTGCTGTATAACCTTTGTTCATTTTATTCATTTTTTAATTTAAGCCTTTGACTTTGCTCATTTTTTTTGATTGTGCCCAAATAATTCTGGTTCTTGGGACCCTTAAGCAGCAAGTGTTTAATATTATTAGAGCCCAGATTGTAATCTTTTTTTCCTTATGTGCACAAATGCCTTTAAAATCTCTCTGTGAGCTTTACTCACTGACTTCACGTACCCACCGCTCTTCAGCAACCTGCCTCTAATACTCCTGTAGGTTATTTTCTGTGATTAACATATTTTCTTCTTCTTGTGCTGGATTTAGACAAATGCCCTGAGAAAGCCTGCACAATTGTTTACTGCCTAGTAAAAATGTAATGTGTCGGCAAGGCTTTCTCTTTCCTCTTTCTAGTCTCATTGCTTTTGGGGTTTTTGCTTCAAAGTCCCCTCAGCTCTGTAGTTTTTTTTTTTTTTGTATCATTCCCATGAATCTCTCCTGATTGTAATCTGATTTTGCGGCTGATTTATTTTCAGCAGAAAAGGAGAGGAAGTGAGTGGAAGCTTTTCATTGAGTAGCCTGGCAGCACGCGCCGCCACTGGGCAGCGCGCAATCAGCTCGAAAATGAAGTGAAGTGCCTCTCCCCGTGCTGAAGACACACAAACAAACACACACACGCTCAAACTCTTCCCCAGCGAAATAAGACAATACTGCAATTTGATCCAGCGAACCTCTCCGCTTACCTTCTCTTTCAACTCTCTTCCCGTTCTCTTTTATTTACGGGGGGTTTCTCGCCCCCCCTGACAATCCAGATCATTCCATTATGTTCTTCCACTCTTTAATTTGGTGAGCAAATTTAATTTCCAAATGAATACCGTGCCGTTTTAATGCAAGCCACAGAAGATGAATGCTTTTCTGCTGTGCGTGTTTGACTGCTGACTCTGAAGAAGCAGCCTCTTTGTGTTGAGCGGCCGACCCGGTCGGCGCGAGCTGCACTGAGATGCGAGGTGTCGTGGCGGCACCGCTCATACCTAACTTCAGCCGCTTCCATATCTGGTGTGTCTTGTGCGCCGTGCCCACAAGCATTAGAATAGTTGTCAGAATTGTTTGGGATTGTTTTTCCTATCCCGTTCCTGCCGAGCAGTCCACTGCATCAGCATGGCGAAGCGAGGTCAGACAGTCATGGTGCATCTCTGGTGCTGATTGTAAATGAGTAGAGTTGAAGTGCTGAATGCATAGCTCGCTGTATCACGCCTGCAGATTCTCGCACACATCCGGTTGACTCTTCAACGTTTCCCTGTTGTGCATTGTTATTATTCATTATTGGACAATATGACGTGTCACATTAATCATTCCAGCATAGTTTTATTGAATTTCAGATATTGGTTTCTCAGTGACCCCAGACTCAACCCTGTATAAGCAGTTTGCACAACCTTCCATGAAATGCATTTTCTTCTTTGTGGGTCTACATTAGGTCCGCAACTATTTTCGGACCTTTTTAAACGAATAATCAATTATCAAAACAGTTGGCGATTATTTCTCTGTCGATCGTCTAATCGTCGCAGCATTTAAAGTGAAATAACATTCAAACAAGATGGTAAATACTGCACTGTAAGTTCCGTGTTGTACATTGTTCATGACCTTATCTCTAATTAAACAGAAGATGTCCCTGAAATCTCACCTTGAGCAGCGGGTCATTTTGATTTGAATTGTGTATCAGATGTGTTACATTTATAGGACGACTTGTCAAAGATCACTGAAGTTACCTTTATGTGGCTTCTGCTTTAGACAGGATTTATTTTTTCTTTCTTTGAGTTATCTGGGCTTGTTGCCAGAGTGCCAGAGAGATTAATTCATCTTGTTTGATGAACCGCAATTGTTGATAGAGTTGAGAGTGAAAATGGTTTAAAAAATCTCCAAGGTGTAACTTTCTAAGAGTGTTCTGACAAAGCAAGACGAACAGAGACGTGCGGGAGGCCCAGCGCGCTCTGATCATGTCAGCGTCTGCAGGATTGTGAAAAGGCATTAATTGGGGAGCATCAGGTTATCAGGCTGAGGAAAATATCTTCACAGAAGTAATCAAACCTTGATGAATTAAAGGAACGTGCTAAGCCCTCGTGTCCGGCGGTGATAGAACTGACCCTCAAGCTTAGCCGATAGCTGTATTCTGATAACGAATTAAACAAAAAAACAACACAAATCCAGGCTTTACCAGCATCAGCATATATTAGGCAGCGTCGAAAGAGGATGGAAATGCAGATGGTTCCAAAAATGGAACAAGAAACTTAAGTGGAATGAAAATGTAATCACTCAAACACTCAAAAGGTTTTGGAGAGGATGCTTATGTAGCCCACATGCTGATCTTCTTTGGTAAATTACGTTTGTCAGACTTTAAACATCTTAGTGGTTGATTTGATGGCTTGATTGACTTGATGAAAACAGTACAATCTTGGATAATGGGAATCGACAATATTTTTTGGCAAATGCATCCCACTAGCGAAGAAAAGGTTTGCATCCAATTTGTCTTTGTGCTGATACTGATTGATGCTCACTTAAAATGTATCACGTTGTTGACTTTATGCAGCTGGCTTGATGGACATTCTAATCTAAAGTGAATTGAAATTGCAGTAATGAGTGTAAAGTTTTGCGTTTAGTTTCCCTGCTCTGAGAACTCTTCTGTTGGCTCAGGTATGGAGAGGTAGCCGTCTGCTTCTTCTGTGGTGCCGCACATCCACCCTTTTTTTATTAAACACGTTTTCCCTTTTCTCTTAATTGGTAACATTATTCACATTTTCATTGAAACGTATGTTAAAATGATCTTGGTGTGTTTTGTTTTTTTTCAAGGATCTGATCCAAACAAAGATAATTGTTCAGGCCTATATACAAGACCATATATTTGGTTTTGCTGCAATGATTTTGATCCATCTTAACTATGAGAAAGTTATAGTAGTGCAATGCTAAATCAGTGGAGTACCATTAACCCTGGCGGGGATTGTTCCCAAACCTTAACCAAACGTCACCAGAAGTGATCAATAGAGAGGACAAGATAAGGAAATGATTTTGTTGTTCGGTTTCAGGACTTGTTGCTTTGTTGAGGTGACTGCGCCACCATCAAGGTTTGACCCCTGTTAACAGAACCCTGACTTCAATCGTGTGTAGAATCTAATTATAAAGGATCAGAGGTCACATTTTACAAGGAAACAGACCAGCTGATCTACAGTCTACACACTCGTTTGTTGTGACACTTTAACCTTTCCTTATCGCACATATTCAATTATTCAGTCAATCCTTTCTTATAGTTTTTTCAAGTACACTCTTTTAGTTGCACGACACAGAAATGCCAAGCCAACAACATACCCATATCTCTTTTTGCATCTTTAATATCTGAGGAAACCTTGGGATTTGCATATTGTTTTCTTGTTCCATTTTTTTATTTTTATTTTTTTTTGGGCAACAATAACGGCAGCAAATGTTTAAAGTATGTCCTGATATCAGCCCCATCTTCTCAACACACGTGTCTGAATGGGAAGAAAGGAAGTGAAGGACGTCGGGCAGCAAAAATCATCCCTTTTTATCTAATGTCTCCATCCAGCCTACCTATCAGGAGTGTTGCAATCACTTGAGGCAGCGTTTAATTTAAAAACAAAATGCCTAAATTTAATTTCAAGCTCTTGCAGGGAGATGATGTGCCAATACATATTCTCACTATCTGTGTCAGATCTTGTGGTGTTTCCAATTTTTTTTTCTTCTGGAACTGAACTGCGATGTGAGACTTCATCCTTTCGCCCTTTGAAAGGCTGTTAAAGGTTGGAGGGAGGAGGTGTATGGAGAGGAGGAGGGAGGGAGGAAGTGAAGGAGTTAGCGAATGTGTGCTGCGCCGGGCTGATATCATTAAGGACTCTCCATGCATTCTGCCTTTACTGAGCTCAAAGGGCATGTTAGCCCCAGGTTCATCAGCTTGCTATTGTGTGGCGCTGGCTGAGAAAAGGCTGTGCGAGTGGCTCCGAACGGCCGAGGAGGAGGGTGCGAGGGGGGACACGGCACAGGCTGTGTTTCCCATTTACCAGCAGGGAGGGGGGTACACAAACAATTCAGCCTGCTTTCCCACACTTGTGCATGCAAACCTCTCTCCTGCACTGCCTCATTCTCTCTTTTCTGCTCCGTCTCACACTCTCCCTTGCAGTTTAGCACTCACTATATTTCTGTCACACACTCAATATCTCTCTCTTTCCTTCTGCCTCCACTTTCTGTTTACCTCTTCTGAGCACCCCCCCCCCCCCCCCCCCCCCCCCCCCCCCCCCCCCTCTTTGCCGTGCCCCATGCCTCTTGTGCTGTGTCTTCGTTCCCTGATTAGATTTGGCCCCCGCACTATCTCATTTTGCTCCGTCTGTGCGGTGCGCTGCCGTGGCTCGCCGAGTATCCTGGGAAGGCTCTTCGTCTGTGTTGCTGCAGCCGTAACCACGTTAGCCGTGCTTAGGATGTCACCGATGGTTTGCCTTACAGACGTGCGTCCGCCTGGGACCAATCTCAGTCCCCTAACAGTCTAATGGCAACAACAACATAACTGCATACAGACGACACGCACAATTAAGACTGTGCATACACCCACAGAGCAGGTAGTCTGGGCTTTTATTTCTTATGTTTAAAACTAGAATGTGTTTAGGTTATTGGATCCGAGTATAGATGATTACCACTGCATAGGTCATCATGAGCAAAGAGTGGACTATTCTAGAGCGATACGAACAAATAACGCAAAATGCATCCATTAGATTTTTAATCCAGAGTTTGACATACGACGTGAACGGGTCAGTTTAAAGGTTTTCGATTATCAAATCAATAACGTATAGCATAACGGCATATAAACAGCCATCGTTTTGCAGCGCTTCAAGACAGAAGTGTGTTTTTTTATATCTTTAGATTTGAACTGCAGCAAATGTTTACTTTTCATTTTTAGATTAGTCCTTTAAGAGCTCGTTATGTTTTGTCTAGCAGTCCAATTTAATGTATAAGAAAGAGAAAAAAAAGAGAAAAACTCCGTCATCAAGGCATTTTCTTGGTAAATACATTTTGAGACCATTAATAAATAATCCAAATTGTTGTCATTTACATTTTCTGTCAATCCATTGATTGACTTATCATTTTAATACTATGCGAGACATTTTCAGGCGTTCATGAGGTTTGTGTTTCGCTCTGTTTGTGTGAGTGTGTGGTGGAATTAGCAGAATCATGTTTTGTCAGTAATTAAAGCACCACCTGAGGTTACAGCGTGCTGATTTGATGAGGGTTGCCAAAGAAGAAGAGAACGGGCTTGATTCAGCAAAAAAGACCATTATATCACCAGCTTATTGCACTATTGTGCATTCCTCCTATGGGAGCTGGGCTTGTGTTTTTCCCCTTTATCACACACTATCTCTCCCTTCCCTTTCTCTTCATGCTTGTTCTCTCCCTCTCTTTCTGTTATACCCCCTTCACAACCTCTACTCCAGCAATAGAGCCTGTCAGCGCTTTTTACACTCTTTCTTTAGTTGTCCCTTTGTTTTCTCTCACTTAACTGCACTTGCTATTTCTTTTCTTTTTCTATAGCACAGCTGAAATGTCTGGGAACCTTACAACAGTTCGCTGGAGGTAATTTATGTCTCTTTAGTCTTGGCAGGAGTACAGTGTGAGGAGAGTGTTTTGTTTGTGTTATTTCTCTCGTCTTACTTAACTATAGCCTGGATTGTAACGCAGGGATGACAAAACCCCAAAATGTTTGAACTCCATTGAGTCGGTTTCCAAGGCGTGTTCCCTTATCTGTTTATAACATTTCTATCCACAGCCTGACCAACACTATATAATTGTAGACGTAATGAGCATTTCAGCTCACCGAACTGTACGTTCCTCTCTGTTCACCTTCACTTCTCACAAACTGAGATTTACTGTCCAGCCCTCGCAGCAGTCTTTTCACGATCCTCTTTCTTTTTTTATCCACTGAATATCTTTTCCTCTTCTTCTGCCTTTAACTCTCTTGCCTGCTTCTTCTCTCCCCCTCCCATGACGACTACACCTCTGCCAAACCCATCATTTCAGCTTCCTCCTCCTCTCCTCCCTTCTCTGCTCTCCATTTCCTGCAAGCAATTTTTTGTCTTTCTAATTCTCTCCTGTCCCTCTGTATGTCCAGTCAACTCTTCCTCCCTCTCTCTGCCTGGCTCTGTCCTTCTATCTGTGGTGGTGTGTATGTCCTGGCTCTGCCTTCTATGGATATTAAGCTGTAACAGGCAACGCGCTGCGTCGGTCTCTGATGTATGTGTGACCTGCTTTCCGCCAGACCCAATCTCCAGCAGCCAGCCAGCCTGCCTGCCTGCCTGCTTGCCTTTTCTGGGTTAGCCCCTGCCAAGAGTAGCAGTAGTCTCAGCCTGCATCCTGCAGCCAGCCTCGTGGTGTCGGGGGGGAAGAACCCTGAACTGGCAGTGTTACACCAACACAGCTTTTATCTAGGCACTTGAGCAGGTTTGAACAAGGACAAATCCTGCATACATTTGTAAATAGTTACTTGTTATGTTACCAATGTGTGATACTACTCGTATTATTTGCTGTATAATAGTACAGTCGTGCAGAGAGAAGAGCAAATGATTTGCTTATCAGGAGAGCAAAAGTACATAAGAATGTTTATCATTTCTCTTTGAAGTGCTCTCTTTCTTCACTCTCTAATTGTTCCTTCTTCTCTCGCCCCCTCCCTCCCTCCCTTTGTTATATATCCTCTAATCTTTTATTTGCAAAAAAAAGGAAAAGTCTCTTTTCCTGTCCCCAGCACTTTTTGTTGTTGCTGACATGCATCTGTTCAAATTAGCAGCCTCTCTGCAGTCCTCGCAGCACAGAATGTGATGAGACCCAAGCAAACGTGCATACGTGCTCCCACACTACGCAGTTGGTTCATTATTATGTGCTGAATACATCATTGCCTCGATCATATCTGCAGATACCAAAGGTTGTTCTCCTCGTGATGATCTCCTCGTGATGAGCTGCTGTTACTGCTCAAAGCGAGATGAGCTGTAGGAGGTCCTGTGACCTACTCTTACATTGTACCAGTAGAGGGCATACTGTGAGGACACCCTACAGCTACTCCAGCGGAGGGTCATCTGCTGTACCATGAATCCCGCGGGATCTCCTTCATCGGCGTTTCTCTGTCGGAGCGTCCAGAACTTGCCCATGATTTCAACTCCCCATTGTTCCATTGTTGTGCTTCAGAAAACAACGCAATCACCTTGGGCAATGCACAGCTTTGTTGATCAATGAGGCACACGAGACTGTTCAGAAGAGGAATAAACTCGAAAGCACGCTGTGTTGGGAATTGGGTACAGTGCTTAGTTTCTCTCTTTTTTTTTTTTGTGGGTATTATAGAAGCCTATACAGTAAATACTGTGTGAACATCACATGCGCTAAAGAGACAGAGACAGCGCACCACTATGTTAAATCAGCCCTGGTGAATCTTGTTTAGCAGAAGCAGCGTTGCCAGACGCACAATTATTATCGTGTACGTACAATAGTTTTGCTCTCTGTACGAATAATAATGCCACAATTTGACAATTTTGTGACTCCAGTGGTGCATTAATTTGCAATAGTAGGCTATTACAAAAAATGTCAGCATGATGGAGCTTCCACCCCTCATTGCTACGTCAGCTTGCTTTAAAACAAACAAACAAACAAAAGCGATTAGAACGATGCCTAAATAAGTGTTTAGTTCCACATTAACGCCTGTTTGTTCTCGTCGTTGTGACTCTTCAGCAAAAATAAGATGATTTTAAGCCTCTGGTATGATAGTGTAACCGTTCCCATCTGGCAGCGCTGAGCAGAAGTTGTAGTGCAGAGTGAATGAACCTGCAGAGAGCAGATGATGTCCCAGCATCTTAATTTGGTTTCCTGTAATCCTGGAATGTGTAATGTAGGGAGAGTCTCAAGCTGTGCTCTCCATTAACCCCGCACCTACAGATACAGCTGTCCCCTTCTCTAACCCCACCCCAAGTAGGAGTCAACAGGCTCCCGTTTTGTGTGCCGCCATCCTTCATCACCAGCCAATAAAGATCTCCAACTGCAACATGTTTCTTTTTGTTTTTTCCTTCTTTTTCTATAATCCAGCAACCAGCCGCCCACAGGAGGCAAACGTAGATGAAAACAAAATGTGAGAGCCGGGGGTGAAGCACATGAAGGTCCCTGTGGTCCGTCAGTCCACTGGGAGCCAAAGCATATGGTTCTCAGGCTGCTTTTAATTCACATTCCTTCCATATGCCACAAACGCAGAAAGAGAAGAGTAGGGAATCTTCACATACATTTGACAGTTGCTGGTAACAGCAGCTTAGAGGCTTTGCTTCATTGCTTCCCAATGGTGGTTGACCACAAGACACTTTAGACTTTCGGGTATTGTAATATTAGATGGATAATAAAGAGCTGACTCTGTATAATGGGCCTACATACACAGTGTAGCATATTCTCTGATATGCATGAACATACATTTGGATTTTATATTAAAGACATGTTACAAAAATATTTGTTTATAAAAGAAAGAAAATCGTAATCTTCAGGTCAGACTTTCAAAAAATCGTGTTAGGCCAAGAACATTGCATTCGGTGCATCTCTATGAACGGAGGTTTACGTCTCATGTGGTTCATTGTTACATTTGAGAACTATAATCAACCTACTGCTTAAAGAGTCTTTTTTTTTCTTTGACAATCATTGCGTTATTTTGTCAGGAACATCGTCCGTCGGGCTGCTGAAACTGACAGTCTCTTTGCAACTTGAGCTCCTGTCGTGCGAATCCTGCAATCAGCACCTGGCAGCAGCGTAAACTTGCATCTCAGATGCTCATCTGGCAGTCACAACACGCCTCCGCTGTGTTTTTCATATGACAGTTGTGACTCATAGCTGCAGTGACCTCTCTCCCTGGGGGGTAGCTAACATGATCTGTTCATCCCGACGCACTCCTGATGGATTTCTTGCAAACTTGCTCAGCGGCACAGGTGGGTGGTGGGAATGAGAGGGGGTGGTCCAAACGCACGCTCCCGAGGGCCTTGCCCGCCCGCATGAGCTGCTTCATAACAACTGCAGCGGTGTGGACGAGATAGAAGCAACACATCAGTGTTATTTATGGTGTACAGGAAGATCATTACGGCCGCTTCAATCTTAGCCTGATGGATGTCTCTAAGTGCCTCCTCTCTTGATCTTTAATGGTACCTTGTAATCAATGGAATACCTGACCCCCACTGCCCCCCTCAACTTAATCCTCCTGCCGTTTTATTTTTTTTAAAGAGGGGTCCACGTGGATTGAGTTTTAAAAGGAGGTAATTAAACCAGTGGCAGCTGAGAACTTATTATGCCGGTGAAAGAGGAGCTGCCTATATGTTGGCCCGCTGATCGTTCAGAAGTTATCTTTAATCCCCCATAACATTAGAGGCTGGCCATTCATCAAGTCACAGGGCAGCTTTGTGCACTGAAAGGCTCCTGTCGCTGCCTTTTTTTCCTGGAACATAATTGAAAAATTTTCCCCCCTCTTTCAGCAACACTCTCCGGAGCACTTCACCTCAAATCGAAAACAAACTGGTATCAATAAATTAAGGCAACATCTCAGGATACAGTAAATTAACTATCGCTCCAGGGCCCTATTTCAAACTCTTTCCTCTGCCCTTACAAAATAAAATTGTGAATATGAAAGCACATTGTTTTTTGGTGAGTTTTTTTTTTGGCCCAGTAGACACAGTTATCCAACTCATCGTAATTATAATTTTGTAATTAATACAGCGGTCAGGTTTGGAGATCATGCAGAGGTTGCTGCTGTTGTTTAACTGTAATTCTGCTGGCACACAATCATAGCTGAACTGCCAACGGCCACTAAAAGGATGTTTTCATGCTTTAAATTAGAATATTCATAAGATGTGCAAATGGGTGGGATTGAAGAGTATTGTGCTCTCTAATATGAGGATAAAGGCCGGCGTTCACTGCTGTGTTTTTCTGTCAAGCTTGTACAAAACAACAAGCAGTATATGATAACTGTTTGAATTGTTTGTTTGGAGACCTTGATGACTTAAAAAGTGCCGGCTTTGGCCCTGACGCTGGTTTTTTTTTTTTTTTTCCCCCTTAATAAGAAATTTTTAAAAATGTCTTTTTCCGCGTTTTTTTTTTTTAAAAATTTTTTTGGGTTGTTTTTTTTTTTTTTTTTTTTTTTTTGTGACCTGGCAGCCCACCATCTCCCATTAAGCATGCAGAGAAGTGTCACCATTATCACTGTTATTTATTCACATGAGAATGCTTATGTGGGAGACGGATCTGGTTCAGGCGAGGTCTGATAGAGCATGACTACCCTGAAGCTATCTCCAGTCAGATGGGGATTGGGACTAGGGAGTTCTGCCATGTTCCCTTTGTAGTGAGTAACAAATGTTTTTCTGCTGCTGATGTGGTAAAAGCTTTTCCTCCTTTGTCACCTTCGCTCTTGGTTGAGCCCTGGCATCCCAGCGCTCCATCACGATACAGTTTGGCCTGGGAACCGGTGACCCATGTTATTGGTTGGCAAGGCTTCTTCTCTCGAATGGGGGTGGGCTCTTTTCCAGCCTTCTCCTCTAATCCGCCAGCCTCTTCTGTGTTTATCAGTGACTCACGATGAAAGAGACCCACAGGTATCGGCAAACTGTAGGTGTTGTTGAAGAGAGAGCTTGATGTATTGTGAAAGCTGCCTCTTCCTCTCAGTCTTTTTTGTATCCTCACCACTTGCCAAAAAGTTTTAGACAACATGCTCCTTCACTCTTCATCAAAGTGGAGTTGGGCCAGAGAGGAGGGGAGAGAGTGAGTGAATGAGAGAGAGAGACTGGGTGTAAGTGAGGGAAGTTTGGCGGCTGAACAACCATGAAATACAGCCCTCCGACGGTTATTGCTGCAGTAAAGGCAGATACATAAAATACATAACAGACACTGGCGTGTCTATTTATAGACCAGATTATCGGTGCATTAATCAGGCCTGCAATTTGGCACACGCTGTACCAACCCCCTGAAGCCTGGGTTACCAAAGTGTGAGGCTGCTTTATGGGCTGCATCATATTGATGGGTGACTCACACACCAACTACATTCACAGTACTTCTGGATCAACTTTTCTGAAACCACAAAACTAACAACGGTGCTGATAGGATGTGGTCAAGCGGAGATTATCATAACGGACTATGTTTAAATACGATATTCGATACACTTGGGGGCCCAACAAGTGCACATTGTTAAATTCACTCCCGCATAGAAACAGTTTAGCCAGATTCTCTAAACCAGTGATTCCCATGCTGGGGGCCGGGTCCCCCAAGAGGGGTCGCAAGAGAAATCTGAGGGGTCGCAAGAGAGATCATGTTTATTTGAATTTTTTCCTCTAAAATTCAAGTAAATTGCTGATCTCATCTTTTAAAAAATAAAGTGCAGATCACGTTTTGGTTGGACTGGACAGCCAGTGATGAAAGCCAAAGACGTTAAGAATCATTGATCCAAACCGTTTTATTTGGAGGTAAAACTTAAATGTCTGTAATAAATCCGCCTGTATAAGAAAGCAATCCATGTCCGTTCCTGAAGTATGGTAGGCCAAAGTTGAAGAAGGAGGTTGGTCTGTACACTGTGATGGATGTTTGAAACTGATATTTCGGGTAATATTCAAACATTTCGCCTTTATTTTCTCCACCAAATAAGTCTGCACATGACTCTGTCTGACTTTCTAGATTTCAGATATCAACTTGTTTAGAAAGAAGACCCAAGCTGTAGTAAACTGATGTAAATTCAAGAGGTTTGTTGCAGATAATAAGAGGTGTGAGTTAATGGGCCTTAAGGATTGAAGGGGTTAATGTCCTTTCCAAAGCGGCTCTGAGGTCTTCTCTATTATGTAGCATTGTTTGGGCTCTGACAGTCTCCTCTGTCTCTCCTTATTCTGCTCTCTCCCAGCCTCTATATTATTATCTCTCTCAGTGAGGCTTTAGGCTCTATCTCTACTAATTAGAATTTAATGGACCAAAAGTGATTGGTGTACTTCCAGAAATAAAGTGGGCTATTCATATGTAAAGCAAACAAACAGTACTTGGTATAGAAGTATTGTTTGGGTGCATCTCTTGCCAGAGTCACAATGACGCAGAGACTAGGGATTATACTAGGCTAAGAAGCATATTTAAATGCATGAGTTTTTTTCTCTTCTTTTATCGCACTTATTAGAAGCAAACACATAATCTCTGCAATTGAATGTCCTGTAATTTTTCTTCAGCATATATTTTACATCCTGCCGTGTTTGCTTGACTTTGCTCCTTTTTTTTTTTTTTTTTTGGAATGGCCCCTGAGTGGGTGCCCATTCCATAGACCCTGAGTAATCATCATTATAAAATGATAAGAACCGTACCCTGACTGCTCCCTGTGGAATTAAGCATTAGAGACATTTGTTCTCAAGGTCTGCCCACACAGTGGTCTCACTGTCTCACACACTCATTAACACTGTCGTTCTCACTCTCATTTCTATTTTCTCTCCTCTTTCCTCTCTCTGCAGTTCGTCTGATTTTCTCCCCGTGACTCTGTTCTGTGCATCGGCAACAGTCTCTCGCTGCGTCCCTTTCCTTGTTTCACACACTAACATAACTGATGGCTCTAATTTGTGTACTTTAAAGGGCCAATTCATAGAAGGTACTTAGTTTTGATAAGGCTGCCGTCATTCATTTCAATTTCCTTATCGAGTCTCTCTCCCTCCCTTCCGCTCATCCCTGGGCAAGCGAGCGGTTTCATTGCTTTAGAGGAACACCATCGCAGCGAGAATATAAATGCAAATCTAAATGCCTTCACGCTATTGAAGGGCCCCTCTTTATAGAATCAATAATCATATGCAGACACGGGGCAGAGAGACTAAGAATTACTATTGGGAATTGATATACATGAGGTTGTTTACATGTTGCTATAAAGGGGGTGCACGCACAGGGACTGAGAACAAGACTGCTTACACACCGTGGCACCAAAAGATGTGCATGAACACAATTTTGTAAAAAGGGTTTGCGGAAAATATAGATTGTCACTTGCTTTAATTCAACCATTAACACGACACAGCTGGGTTGTTCTCAGTGTGTACATGATGCTGTCCAATTTTCCATTAGCTCGAGTACATGAAGCAAGATACACGTACTGTAAAGTGTCACGCATATGATGCATAGGCAAGAGGCTCAACACTGCAAAAAGTCCCCTTTTACAAAATAGGCAAAATATTCTAAGTGTCCCTCTTATAGAGATGCATAGTTTTATATTGAAGGCTATACTATACTCAAGCGCCACACTCTTGAGAAGTTAGTCCAAAGCAGAAACCTGCATTCTTTGTGATATCCAGCAGGGGGCAACTCCAATGGTTACAAAAAATAAATCCGATTTGTATAGAAGTCTATGCGAAAATGACCCGACTTGATTTATTACCTCCAGCAAACATTTTCCTGATGACGTTATGGTTTCAAGCTCTAGTTTCAAGTCTTCTTCAACACAGCATGATGTTCTGTGTGTGACTGATGGTCCCAATTAGAGTAAAATAGACGACAAAGCAGGCTTTACGACTTTAGGGCGGGGCTACCTTGTGATTGACCAGTGTTTTCGTCTTACATCTTTAACCCTTTCGCACGTGTGTTTTACACTTAATTAGAGTTAATTGTAACATTTTGGTTGCCTAAATATGTCTCGTCCAGGGTTTGGTTGTACTTTGCTCCACCCTCTGGTGCAAACCTTCAAAGGGGGAATAGCTAATGGATGGCACTAGATGGTACTAATTACACTACATAAAAAAGACGTTTGCAGTGTTGTTGTTCTCTTCACCAGTTTGGTCTGACTCTTGAAAGCCAGCTAGTTTTCTCTTAAATATTGTTTTGGATATTAGTATGACAGCCATGTTATCTCAGACACATTTCTCATCAGCTCTAAATTAAAAAAAAAAGATTATCTTAGAATTTCGTACTAAGACAGATCAAGATAAGTTACCTTGAAGTTTAATAACCTAATGCAAATGATGCCTGACAACATTATTTATCCTTGATAGGAAGAGAGAAGATTTGATTATCTTAAAAGAAGATATTATTACTTTCTTAAATTTCCCTTTTTTGCAGTGTAGATATATAAGAGCCAGCGTCTCGGGCAAATAATCAAGTAACCCCTTAATGTCGTGTGGTCTCTCTAAATTTAGCAGAGCATTGTCAGAGCATATAGGTCTCAGAACACATCTTTATACAGCAGTGTCTAGTGAAGTGCAACGGCATGTTTTGACGCCCCAGCCCGGCTCAGCACGGCCCAGTGCCCAGTAATCACTCCGCTATTGGAGGGCTGGCATCAGCGGCTGCGCCCTCCTCACCCCCACCCACAGCCCAAACAACAGTCAGAGAGCTCTTGACAAATTGGAGCGAGTTAGCCACTCCTCAGTTCATTGCACAGCCCTGAACGCTAGCGAAACAACAACAAAATATAAAGGCACATAAAAGAGAAAGAGAGCATAGTCAGTTTCTGTCTCTGCTGGCTGTCTCCCACCCCTCCCTCCCTCCCTCTTTTTCTTTCACTCTCTTGTTCTTGATCCCCCTAACCCTCAACCCTCGTCTCCTTTCTCTCCCTCGCACACACACACACAGTCTTCAGAAGAGGTGTTTGCGCTCGGCTCTCTCACTGTGTCATTCTCAGAAATCAATCAGGGGTTGAGCTCACACCTTCTAACGAGCTCTTCTCAGAGGTACGCCTCAACCATGTGCTCAGGGCAGCCTCAGCCAAAGGTACAAACGCCCGGGAAACATGGTGTAGAGTCGGGGAGACGTGCACTGAAGAAAGAGAGCGGATTGGAGAAGCGAGAGGGCAAGCTGAAGTCTGATGGATATGGAAACGGAGAGGGTTTGTTCAGGCAGAACAAAAGGAAGGAGGGATGCAGACAGATGGAAAAGAGGGAAACAGGGGTGAGGGCATTAGTCAAGGTGCTGGGCCTCCCGCCTCCATCCCGCAGCACACAGGTGTGTGGTTCACCAGCCCCTCATTAGCTATGCACCTGGGCCCTAATGGGGAAAGGTGTCAAGATGAACTGGGGCAGCATGGGTGCACAGAACACCTTCACCCAGGAAAAGATAAATACATTCCCCGATTCGTCCTCACGTAGAACCAAGGATGGGAAGTGCATCAAGCAGCAGCCATTTTGTTTTGAAAATGCCCACCCCCCCCAACACACACCCCAAGAAAGTCAGGAGAGCTGCTTCTCTTACCCGGGGTTTATTTCCTTGTAATTCGTTTTATCGTTGTTGTTCTGCACCTCAGCCCAGCTGTTCTCATCGAGACTGGCAATTAATGTAATTTATTCTTTTGTGAGTTTAATGGCCTTAGGTGAGACCGAGACACAACAACAGCAGAATGAAAAATGCTGGCTGTTTGACAAAAGGTTTTTCCGGCTGAGGCTGAGGCCTGCGCAGGAGTTTCTTTGACAAATACCGAGCCCTGGGAGCCATCGTCTCACAGTTGGAGAGGAATTCTCCCAGTAAACAGGCACCAGCCTTGTTCCTCCACCACAATAAGATGGGATTTAAGGTGACATTTGAACAGGGGACAGGTCCACTCCTGTTTTCTTCCGATTGGCCCTCCCTTCTCACTTTCCACTTTATTCTCTTCTTGCTTGCTTCCTCTGTCTCTTTCATTTTTATTTTTATCCGTGGATGAGTGACTGAAGCTGTCAACGTTTAGACCGGGTTAAAACTTTGACAGACAAAGAAAATCACTCCCTTCATGTTCCCTTATCCCTTCAACTGTTCCTTACTTGTCACCCTCCATTTCAGAAGGTTATTTATTCTACTTTTGTGCGCTTTGTAAGCAACTTTGTAACTACAGGTGTCAACTAAATAATATTGACAGACTGATATTACATACAGCATGCTAAACTGTATAATTATTGACAGTGTATGGCTACTCACTGTCACATGATTATCAAATCACTGTCATGCTCTTCAAGCTGTTGTGTTGCCGTAATTGCTGCCTGAATGATCGCAGCACTGTCACCCTGAAAGAGACCCGTCCTATCACCAACGAAATGCATCATGGGATGAAAGTGATTGCTCTGAATTGTAAGTGATTAGAGTTTGTCTAGACGTCTCGGGGAGTGATTGGATTGATTCGATGCCAGGGAGTAGATCGGACACTGGCACAGAATCACTTTTAACTCTTTATGCGAGCAGGATTTTATACCACTGATATTGTTTTGTTTTTTTCATGGTACCCTTCTCTAGTTCTACTACGACTGCAAGAAGTCATGGAAACGTACGAGACGTGTGTGTCTGGTTTGGAGGTATTTTAAGTCTCCTTTAAATTAGCAGGGCTGAGTAACAAGAGTAAAGTAATAAGTGATGTAACTGATTTTACTTTTGCTTTTCAGTAATTATTAAAATAGTGTAGGTGTATTTTGATTGGTACTAAATGATAGCATTTTGAAGTAACTTGCCACAATCACTCGCTTGGAATGATATCAGCCAATGATCGTTTTCAGTGGATATGAGCATCATAGCTACGGGTTAGAAGGGGCCCGCTACACCTGCGAGTAGGTTCAGAACACCTTATCATCGGGACGGGAGGAAAAGAGGAGGTCCGGTGACGTAGTATATGACCGTAGACCGTATATAAAGATGGACGACATGACTGAAGTGACGCAAAACGTCAGGCGCCCCCTGCTGGCTGGCTGCTGTATACATCATAAGTCCAGAAGCCTCCATGTTAGTGGGTGGGACATGGCCCAAAATTCTATCTAGCCAAGCGGCTACCGTGCTGCTCACGTAGCAGTTTGGTGGCTCACCTTGTGATTGGCTTGTGGGTGGGACCTTGATTCCGCGGCTCACTACTGCGCTGACTGTGGCTCCAAATGACGTCAAAATGTCAAGATGGTAGCTCCCGTATCCGTTTGTTGTTTGCTAATGGTCCTACATCCCGTGCAGGCTTGACAAAGTGCCCTTGGCATGTCCGTATTATAATGGTTCTCTAAAATTGTGTCTGGTTATGTCTCGAAAGGAGGAGAGAAAGTTTCCAACATCCACCAGCTTGAAGACGCTGGGTGTCATAAAGTCTACTATACTTTAAGCTGAAGCACCTCAAAACAGGTCGTTTAACTATTGCAATTAACATTAAAATGATCCTGTCCCACTTCTGACACCATGTTCAGAAATGAAATAGAATGTAGCTGACATCCTTTTTATAGGTTAAACGGGATCATTTACCTGATGCACACATCGGAGGACTCCGTCAGGCTACTTTTAAAGCCATTCATCTGTTTGGGGATGACTCATTTCTCTCCCTACCTGCCAATCAAGCATATGTTCCACTTTAGTAGACGTGTGGCTCTCATTTTGCCATATATCACATTCCTCGTTTCATCGAGAAACCACTGCTGTTTGATTCTTTCAAATGTTCTAATCGGGTTTGTCAAATTGCTTTTTAGCGTGAGGGAGTGATTACAGAAAAATCTGTAAAACGAGGCTAAATCTTCACTGGGGAAGAAAAAAAAGAACACAGGATGTTTTCTTCCACTTCCGCTCATTTGTCATGCATAGAACAAAAGCAGAGAGGGGTTTCAAGGACGAGGTTTTAGACACGTCTGCTCTATTGATTGGTTAACGAGCCTGCATTCAGACCTCTTCCACATCGAGGGCTGAGTGCTGCACAGACACAATGGAGCATATTTCCCCGGCTTACAATGCGGGCATGCAGCGGTCGGCTGCCTGCTGAGGAAACAGGCCCACACTCAGGCCCTCTGCCAGGGGGGGCACTGCCAGGGGAGAGGATGGAGAAAGGGAGAAGTGTCAAAGGAAACACAGACAGAGAGGAGGTGTGGGGAAAGGATGGCTGCATGGGGAGCAAAAGGAGGGGAAAAAAGGAATAAAGTTGAGGGAGAGGGATGTTACTAAAGGTGAAGGAAGTGTGTTGAATGGAGGGAATTATTTAGAATCTGTCCGTCTGTCTGGGAGGTATAACGGGACTGGAATGGGATGGTGACGGAATGAGCTGGCATTGGAGGCAGTGGTTAAAAAGAGTTTTGATGTAGAGGAATTAAGACAAAAACAAGGCGAGGGAGCTAAAATATTTATCAATTGAGTTAGTAAAATGGAATTGGCAGATAATTTGTTTGCACTGAAGGAAGTAGCAGCATACTAAGGAAACAACACTGCCGGTTTAGAGATGAGAAGGGTGCTGAAGGCAAAGAAGAGCTGAAGTAAATGATGCATAAGGTGAACATGTACAAAGCGATGTACCTAAGAAGATGGAGGACTCGGAGGGGAGTTTATCATAATGGATCTTTCACCAAGATATTCAGTGGTGGAAGTATTCTGAACCTCTAGTCTAAGAAAGGACGAGCACCAGTGGTGGAAATACATTTACTCCATTTACAATTTTGAGATGCTTCACATGAACATTTCAGGTTTTCAAATGTACATCTCCCCCCATTGAAAAGTACACACGCCGTTCATGTTGCTTTAATCTCTATTATATTGTGTTGAATTATCATTACTGAAGCATTAACATGTACGTTACGTCTCAATGTG
Organism: Bovichtus diacanthus; assembly: GCA_943590825.1. NCBI lineage: Eukaryota > Metazoa > Chordata > Actinopteri > Perciformes > Bovichtidae > Bovichtus > Bovichtus diacanthus. The sequence continues at coordinate 2,013,724 of CALSBV010010391.1, forward strand.
GCAGCATGTCATTGTTGTAGGTCATAAGATGGTCATACGTGTTGATATGAATTCAGAGGAACTTGTAACTTTAGTTAAATAAATGTAGCAGAGCAAAAAAGTCAAATCAGTCGCATCGAATAAAAGTGCCTGAAGATTCTACTTGACGGAAAAAAAAGGCAATAATGGAAGACTTTGCACGCCGCACAACCTCCACTTCCTCCAGCTTTGTTTCCTTCTCCGTGACCCCGCCCCACCTCAGAATACCTACTGTCCTCCTCAAGTCTTTAAAAATACCATCCGTCTTGTGTGCTTGCGTTCATTGCATGTGACACCCTGCTGTTTGTGGCTCTCGCTGGTTAGCTGCACCGTGTCTTCCCTAGGCTTGTCTAAACAGTCTGTCCGCCTGTCTGTCCGCCTGTCTGTCTGAGTCTCAACTTGCCTTTTTCTGTATGTATCACTGTCTTCTTCTTCAGCGTTGCCTTTATCAGCCTGTCTCTGTCTATTTCCTCCTTTTGTTGTCAGTCACTAGCTGTCTTGTCTCGCCCCTCCTCTCGCTTCTGATTGTTCGTTTTTCAGTTTGAATCAAGGACCAATTCCCTCTGTTATTTGAGGTGAAAAGTGTCAAAATGTTTTGTTTAACCACACCAAACTATCTATGCATGGGTTAGGGGCAGCTTTTGAATGGCAATCTAAACAAGAAGGTTACTCGGGGGTGAAATAAAAAATAAAGTGGCAAACACATGCATGAGAGTGGGGGTGAAGTAGATAAAGCACAGCAAGACTTGATTTGTTGTCCCCTCTCCCTCCTACGCTGCCAGCTCGCTGTGGCGCTGTACTTCAGTCCTGGTGAAGGGGTCATGAGCTCAACTCAGCACTCAGCGGCTGACCTCTTTTCTTTTTTTTTTTTTTTGTGTATGTGTGTGTGTGCGTGTCTGCCGGTTTTGTGCAGCAGTGTACGGACCACACAGCGAGCTCCCAGCGCCACCACCCCGCTCCTGTACTCGGATCTCATTTTCGTGGGCCGTAAAACATTGAGTTGTTAAATTTCTTTATGCGTCCAGCTCCCCTCGCGCCCCAAGGGCTCCCGGTGCGTTTTAAATTGAATGATTGCCTGCAGCTCTCGGATTGTTTAACCTCTGCAGTGGCACCAACTCCTCTGTAGGACTGTATTTTTAGAAGTTTTGCTGGCGTTTCCCCTCTCTCCACCTGAGGTAACACGTGAAATAAAATGAACGACGGTCGTTTCTGGGGAGGACCTCAGTTGCGCCGTGCCATGCTCGACATTGTGCGCTTGTGTGTGCAGCGAGGAAGGAGAAAAGTGCCTGGAGCTGTGCATGCATGAGAGACAATGCGAGTGTGTGTGTGCATGCAAGCACGTGCATGTGACAGTGACTACCGTTTTCCTTATTTATGACCCTCACCTCCGTCCAGGCTGCCGATTTGTTGGAGGAGCAGAGGGAGGGGAGGCATGAGGAGAAAAGGAAAAAAAAAAAGCAATCGGGCGATTCCGAGGTGAGCGCTGTTCCGGGCCCGTTAGCTTTTATGGCCCACTAAAGAAGAAGAGAGAGAGAATGAACATCCTTCCTGTCTTGATTGACTTCTCCTCCTCCGCTTCCCCAGCTCTTCCACAAGCTCCTTTTCTCCACTCTCTTAAGTAGCAATAATGGACATTCTCATATCTACCCTGGAAGCATTTCTCCAGGCTATAGGAAACCAGCAAAAATAAGTACGACAAATTACCTCCCATAATCATACCTGCTCTCTGAGGTTATTATTGTAGATTTAAACAGCTACACTTTGATGTCACACATGGGCACACGGTCTCTTGGGTCTTATCGGATAAGCCAGATATGTAATAAAGAGCAAGTAAGTGGTAATTACACACTGATAACTTTGGAAAGGACACAAAGAGGTTTTGATGTGAAGTTGTAAATGTGACACGGCGGTCATGTCCTGCAGCTCCCTCTGTCTCCAGGCTTGTAAACCCCCACAACCCCTGCTTTGTTTGGTCACACTTTTACTTGCCTCCTCATTAAGTCTTATTATAGCTTCCTATGATGTGATGAAGATCGTTAAAGTGTAAAATGGGACTTTGATGCTGTTTTTGTGTATTTGTGTGCCATATCAAAGTCTGCTTTTCAGTCCCTCTCCGCTCGTGTTATTGTGTTTGTTTTATGCGATGTATGCACATCTCTCAGCCACTGTTTATTTGTATTTGTCGGCAGTTTTTGACAGCATCTTGTGGGGTTTTGGCTTATATGAGTTTACCATGGCCTTCACTCCTACAGTATGCAATATATGAGAGTGCAGGGGAAAGAGCCCGTGCCACGCTTGTGATTCAATACGCACACCCCCATGGACCAAGGCTTAGGGGAGTCCATGTGCTGATGAAAAAGTAATGTACTGTGTCTGCAAGGTACTGCTTGCTTTCCCTTCTCGCTTCTTCGACTCCAAAACCTCGTCTCCCATACCAACCTGGGACCTCTTTTGCTAAAAACAGCTCCCCAAAATGCTTTCCTGACGGTTTGTCTTTGTCTCTTTGTCTTTCTTGCTATATTTCCGAGGGAGAAGCCTGTTTGAGATCTCATTATGAAGCAGTAATAATGCTGTAAAAACTCTCATCTGAGAGAGCGCAATGTTTTTACAACTGCAGCCAAAGAATCATCTCTGTTCATTGAACATTTATCCTTAAGAAGCCGAACATGTAAATGTCATTACAATGCATGCAGTCCTAAATGTTGGAATCAATAAATGAGGAAAACTACAGTTTATTAATGCTTTATTTTGTATGTTTTACTTACTTTTTACCTTGAGCTATGTCCAGGGTTCCATGATCTCAGCAATTACTGTGGTGAGAATGTTAAATAGTGTTAAATGTTAACTAGAAGGGCACTCGGAGAACGCAGACCTCCGCCTCATCATTTTCACGAAAGTGGGACAAAATATTTGTGTATCCGCCCTGTGATTTGGATCCGCTCCAAAGTTTAACGTGTTCTTACTTGACCCATGCTACACCCTTCCACCAAGTTTCATGAAAATCGGGGCCATAGTTTTTCTGTAAATCCTGCTCCTTGGAGGAGGTAATAAGTAATTAATAAAGGGATCCTTTGATAATCGCCTGTGGTCGTAAATGTTAATATGTTGTTAATAAATGTTCAAGAGCTGGAGACATTTTTCGCAACCTGGCAACCCAAAGTTTTTTTTTTTTTTTTTTTTTACAGTATTCATTTATGAAATTAAACACTTTTCTGTCTTTCTCTCTCTGTCTGGCGCCCTCATTTATCACATACTAGAATAATCGACGGCTGTAATTTGTGTGCTTTAAGGGGTCAATTCATAGGAAGCACCTCTGGCTAAATTGAAAAAGTGAAATGAATGGCGACAACCTCATCAGCACTGTTTGTCTTTCACTTCCACTGTCTTACACACACACTTCCGCTAAGAGCCCCAGTGAAGAGAAACAGTAGCCATACAGTGTCACAAGTGAGTCACTTAAAGTAACAGCAGCCCTGTGATTGATGTCCTCTGTGTGTTTATGTGTGTGTTGGAGGCGGGGTGGGGCGGGGAAGAGGGGGGGTGAGAGCAGGCGAGGGATTGATGTCACGCAGGAGAGTGGTGGGCCAGGTGAAAGAGGAGAGGAGTGGGTGGTAGCAAGGGACTTGTCCCGCAGCAAGTTAAATCTATCTTCCTCACTTCTTCAACCACGGCCCCTCTGTCCTTGGGCGCTGAGTGCTGACTCGGCAGGGTTTGTCTTTGTCCCCCTCCAAAAAGTACCAAGACTGCAACCTTATTACAAAAGTTTACCCAAGGACTTGGTGTTCACAGGAAACTTTTTGATGTAGACTGCACACTCGAATAATGTTGGGAAAGTACAAAATGAAAATGCAGATTAAACAAGTCAAAACAAAGTCTTTTGTTATGTTTTGATGGAAAATTGATGCAGCGAGAGACAACCTTCAGTTTTTATACTGGATAAGAGTTGGGCCTAATGCCTCTGCATCGTTTATCTTTTCCTTTTCTCCATTTAATTTCACCATCAGTTAATATGCATTGTTCTGTAAACATGATCCCTTCCCAACATTCATCCAACAAATCATTTCAACTCACTTCCCCAAGTCGCTTGCCAATTTCCTTAAGCATACAGCAGTGTGGAGCTGCCTTGAATTCATATGCTGTGCGATGTATATTCAGCATAGCGCTTTCTCCACGGGGAGCCAAAGCCCATTTGCTGGCCGGGCTCGTTTGGCAGTCATGGCTCCGGCACATACAGAACAGCACATTTACATAAAATTGGGCACATGCGTGTGGCAAAGCCAGCCAAAAGAGACATAATTGCTATTGACAGAATTAACAAACACATTAAATCCCCACATTAATTAGAAAGTCAAATGTAAAAACTGTCAAGAGTGGCAGACAGCTGTCATCCATCATCCCTCTCATTGGACTTTCATGGTAATTCATTCTTCAACGGTTAATTTGCTTCATTTTGCATTGGACAAAAGCACAGCGTGTTTTAATTATGCTTGCCCCGTACAAAGTGGTCATTCTCATAAGCATGGCTACTGTGGAGCAAATGTGGTGGTGTGTTCAGGGCCTGTGATGACCAACCAAATTAGCTTGTCAAGGCAGTTTAGCCTGCAGACAGCTGATTGATCGATTATTTCCCCTTTTAATTGAACAATTGGTTGAATAATTAGAGGTAAAACGGACATTACCAAAACAAATACATGTCTATTTGAATCAGTAGTGACGATGAAATGGAATTAATACGAGATCAAGTCATTTATCACTGAAACGGGAACCTCTGTTCTTTTTTTTGAGCAGCATTTAGTCTTTCAATTAACAAATGTCAAATGTTTTTTTCACATTTGGACCCTAAATATTGCCTTTTTTACGTCCTTTTATTGATTTGTTTTTCCCCTCTCTCCTCTTTTTCATGTTCCTGTCTGGCACCGGTGGACTTGGACATCGAAACACCTTCCGTTCCCAACTCAGGTAGTTTGATTTCTAATGTCTCTCTTTATACTTGCATTGTCACACTGTTTTATCTTTTCTCACTTTCTTTCTTTTATATAAAACCTTTGAAAACACATTAAGGGAAAACCCTCATTTTCAATGGTGCCGAGGGACAATAAATAGAAACTCAAACAGTGTTGAGAAAGTGGTACATTTGGTGAATTAGTGAATTCATAAGGTAATATACGAGTGAGCCATCATTGGCGAGCTTAATGCCGCTGCATCATTGGTGCGTCTACAACATAAAGGTTTTAGAAGCATCGATGCAAACTGCATTTGGAAAACTTAAAAAAAATACAAGAATAAATACAAACTCAACAACATATAGATTAGGTGAGGCCGATGCTTTCCCTTTATTGGTAAACTTAATGCTATTAGTACACATTCAGTTGTTAGACTTGCTGTTACCTTAACCTGGCAGCCCTTATGGTCCTTTCGCCCTCTTCCCCCCTTGAGGTTCTCACACACGGACAACAATGAGCTGTAACGCAGACGTGCAGTCCTGATCATTGCCCACTCCTAACCTTTGAACCCTCCCAAACATCCCCAAGCAAACAGACATAATTGAATGGCAGCATTACAAGGTGAGTTACAGCTGGAGGCGTGGCGATGGCACACGTTACAGTGGGGGTAAGTGCATGTTTACTGTGTGAATGTAGGTTAGTAGTTGGCTGGACGTCCTGCAAGTGTCCCCTCTGGTTGACGGCCCCTCTGTCTACGCAACACAAATAGCACAGGACACCTGGTCACACACAATCGATCTTCTCCGTGTGTACCTCTGTCTGCTTCCTTTGCTCTCTTCTCTCCAAGTCTTTCTGTCCCTTACGAGACGTCCCCTTGTCTGTGTAGTCAGGGGAATGGCAGGCAGCTCATTGATCCCTCTGCACACAGAGCGTCACGCCGGGAACACTCGTCCTGTTGAGGAGGTTAAGATCACATGTTTGTCGGGCTGAACCCCCGCTGCACGCTTACATGGGGAACACGTGCACGGCGACAGGTGACCGACACCATGCCTGTTAGCCCCGCGGAAAGCTGAGCTGTCAATCATCTGATTGTACAGGAGACGTTCTGTTTGACAATGCATATAAACAGCCGTTTTTCTTGGTCAGTGTACAGAATGAAGAGGAGGAGAAGTGTTGCTCTACTAATCTCGTCGTCTCTCACACAAACAGGCGACAGCAGACGAGTAAAATCTTTGTGTCTTTTCCTTCTGGAGTGTCACGTTCGAACGTCACAATCGTGTCATTAAACCATAGAAAGAAGCTCAATGTCACGGTGGTTGCTTCTTTTTTATATCTGTCACTTGTTCAGTTCTCTTTAAACTCTCAAACCAGAGTTGGTGATTGTTGGAACAGTGGAAAAACCAACAAAGACGCTTTTGATGAGTTTTATTTCTGTGGCGTTTGAATGAAGTGTGTTTTACGACGATCAGCGAGGTTTAATGACTGTTTCTGTCAATGGAGTCTCGTGGCTTTAAGGAGAGAATATTATTTGTTTTGCATGTATATATTATAATAATTGTCAAAATCCGTCTTGATTTAATTGATTTATATATTCAATGTGCGTCACATCGCATCGTGCTGGAAAAGGGGCGAAAATGAGCGCGTCCACCCGGGTGTCAACTGGATCCCATAAGTTATCATTCGAAGTAGTTACAATTGAATAAATGCTAACTTTCACCTTTACCACTAAAGACAAAATCCAGATCTTTGTGGGTTTCTTTACTGACGAGGAGTTTTAAATCTGTCTGTTGATTTTATTTTTAATTTTTTTTCTTCTGTCTGTATGCTTTTCCTGCAAAGCTTTTTCCACATAGCGACATGTTAATGTCAGCAGTGAACTGGAACCATGTTATTGAGGAGATGGATGTTGAAATGTCAAAAAAGATGGCAATGTGACACAGTGGTATAGACACGATGAGTATTTGAGCTACTAATCAAACTCTGGTGACCAAATGGACAGGATGTAGAAACGGTGTTATGACATCGTGCAAATATCCCTCTGTTCACCCCTTTCCGTATTAAACCCCAGCATGATTGATTCAGCCCTGTGTAAAATTCCTATTGGTCGCTGCCAATGATAAAGTGACCGTATTTCTCATTTGAAGACTCCCCAGACATTCGCCCTTTGAGAGAAAAGGTGAAAAAAATCTCAATCTCTTCCCCTCTCCGACTAACCCTTCCTTTTCATCCTCGCTCTCTCTTTACATGTCCAATCGTTTATCTATCCGCAGCCAAATTCATTTCAATTAGAGCTCGTGCCGACTTGCTCCCTCTCCTTATCGATCGCTGCCCCCGGCAACTTGGGGCACAAGCGCTTCAAGACCACCGCTGCTCTCTTCAGCACACACACACGCACATGCATGAACGTGTGTATGTGTGTGTTGCACCCTGGCCTCACACACAGCGGGCACCTTCGCCACTGCGATCAACAATAAATATGAGCAGTGGCAAACAATTACCCCCTTAACGAGGGATTAATTGTGACAAGATGGAGTGAGGTCAACACAGAGGTCGTTTAACGCCGTACATTCCTAATGTGTTTATTTTCATTAGTTAGGAACATTAGTCTTTCCCTTAGTAGCACCACTGTCCATTGATTTCCTTGCCTTTTTTGTTTTTTGAGACTATGTGTAGGTATTTATGCCCGTGCAAGTGTGCACACTGCTCAAAGTAATATTATGAGTGCCTGAGCACAGCGCTGCTATTGACTGTTGCCGGATCAATATTATAAATGCCTTTAACGGTAGCAGTTAAACTCATTTGTCATTTATTGGTGGTGGTAGCGGAGGGGTGTGGGAGTCCTCAGAGAAGCGACAAATGTATCAATCTATTGCAGCGCTAACTTCCAGCGCCGGCCTCTAAGTGTGTCATCATCCAGGAGTCATAACTTGAGGCAAAGCTCTGTCATGTTCGCGGACGACAAGTGATTAGGTGGGGCAGTGTGGAGGTGGGGTGGGGGAAATGAAAGGACTGGTCATTTGTTTCTGGGTGGTAAAAGTGAGGCGGTGCACACACAGAGCTGCCACTGCCTGTCCCCTGTGGCTGATGGAGACACGCCGCTGCGTGTTTACATTTGATTTGTGTACATGTGCGTTAGTGAGGGGAGGCGGCGGGTCTGAAGGCTCGCTGCGAGGAGAGTAAAGCAGCTCTTAAATTGAATCACTTTCTGGTTGCTGCAGTTGACATTGTTTAGGCTCCGTCATTGACAGCCCTGTTGTAAAGCTACAGTGAGGAAGGATGGATGCTGGCCCTCCAGGCCTGCGCTGCATTGCATGCTGGGTAATTCGCTGCCATTGTTTGATGTGACAGAATCAGAGGCCACGCAGGGTAGAACTCGGGGTTTGTTTCGATTATACTCTGAACACATTTACCTAAATAGATTTTGGGAGGCAGGAAAGGTTTTAATGCAGTCAAATGAATAATATGAACTAAGCTCAGCCGGTGCTTGTTGGTGCCATCTGCACACGCATGACAACATACTCCATGATGAAATATATTGTGTACAAATGCCTGGCGTAACATGGAAACAGGGATGAGGTAAACCAATAATTGAATATGTGTATGTCTATGTGTATGTGTAGCATCGTTAAAGCAGCGATGATACCAGTAACCATACCAGTGCCTTTAAGTGACGCCAACAGAGTATTTCATTTGATACATTTCTTTTTCTAACATCACTCCATATCCGTCAGATGAATGGAAGCATTCAGTTGCATTAAATTCCCCCACCACCACTTTTATATTTATCAGATGCTACAGGTGTGTCGTATAGCCATACTTACAAACCGTTTAGTGGTATCTCGGCACGCTGAACTGCCAACTCGCATCACACTCGACATCACCACGCCACAGACTGGGTTCAAAAAGGATTGAATGCAGGTATTTTCACTGGAGAAGTTGACGTGGTACTGGGTTATGTCGGTGCATTATGTGGCGATGCCCAGCTCTACAGAGCGTCCCTCTATCCCAGACGAGGCAAATTCAAATACGTCCTGCTTACAAACTCCATTACTTTAAGTTGCTAACACACACTTAATGAAATATCACACCTAATGATCATCTCGAGCAAATCCTGCCACTAAACTTGTACCTGGAATGCTGGCAAACTGATGTTTAAACACGGTGTGGTTTGAAACGGCTTGGTAATGAGGTAAAGTGCCCACAGTTGGAGGTTAATGGGCTAAACATCTGAAGCCACCAATAAGACCCTTAAGGAGGTGAGAAATCGTATGCCATCACATGCTATCACGTCAATACACTCAGCGCGTGTTGATGAATATAGCATGTTCTCGTGCTGTTTCTCACTTCGCCTTCCATTCACACTCTTGTCGCTCCTATACAGCTATAAGGAACCTGACCTCTCGGCTGTGCACCAAAACCTCTCTCCACACTCGTCACGTGTGTGTGTGTGTGTGTGTGTCAAATCCTGTCACTTTGTCAGAATGTAAACATTTCCAGGTCTTTGCCAATGAGATTTGGCACTCAAACTTTTTTTCTTTCATGTCAGATTGTTGTATATGCATGTGTGTGTGTAGCACAAAATGTTTTCTCCGGGGATCTTTCTTCCCCTCATTCTCCCTTCCTCCTCCTCTTGGCTCTCTCTTAGTTTTCCCCTAAAGCTGTAGCTAGCTATTTATAGTGAGAAGAAGGGAGAGACCATCAAAGCTGGTTCCATATATCAAAGCCGATCCCATCGTCTCCACTGCTCTTGCTCCACCATGTCCTCCTTCTGAGCTCTGCTGTTCTAAAACGGGAAGGCAGGGAAAGCCCCAGAAGAAATCCTGCTCCCTCTGCCCACCAGAGACCTACCGGTGGGGGAAAAAAAAGCTTGTGAGGGGCGGAGGAGGGTGGGAAGAGTGTGGGAATGTGTGAGAGAGAGAGTGCGAAAAGTGAGTGAGTGGGTTTCCGTGTTTATGCATTTATGTGC
>CALSBV010010391.1:2026421-2059155 GCA_943590825.1 Bovichtus diacanthus
TGTGTGTGTGTGTGTGTGTGTGTGTGTGTGTGTGTGTCTCACAGGGGATGACAGACATTATTCCGAGCCTTGCTGTTTGACTAAAGAAGACAGAGGCAGTCTTTTGCAAATTGTTATTGAAATAGTTTAATGCCAGCCCAACTCTTAATTCAAGGGCAAAACTGGCACTGCTGTAGTTGACGGCTAAAATGTAAATATTATGCGTATGTATGCACTGTGTCCGTACTGTCTCAAGACATAATTACTGAGTGAAAAGTGGCAAACATTTACCTTGACATTCAGTTCTTAGTGTGAATCAATATTTTGCAAGAGGACTGAAATCCAGTCACACACAGCTCCTTTCTTTTTCTATCTCCGTGTCCCTCGGAGAGGCACACGTCGAGGGATGGAGAACCATTTCTTCAGCTACATGTCACAGTGCCAGACACTTAAGCCATGCACTTGTTGTCTGTGGCACTGGGATGAACCCTTTCCTCTCACATCGCAAAGAGAGCAAAAAGACAAGGGCCACCCTTTCCATCTCATCCCTTTTTCATCGCCTTCTTTCAGCTCTGAATCAGCATCAGTGTCGCACTTAACAACACTTCTTGGCACCGGCTCAAGGTCCTTTTCGCCTCCCTCGTCTATGGAAAGTCGCCTCTATAGTGGGCCATGTAATTTACATTGACAGTGGTATTGACTATATTTAACAGACTGATGAATGGCAAAAATAAATAAGACTTCCAGGAGAGCCCTGCGGCCATCCACAACAATACATTACAATTAGGCCTTCAGAGAATGAAAAGGCTAAAGTCATCCACAAGCAATTAACCGGCACCTTCAAAGGGAAAATGGCAAAACGTAGCTCAAAAATCTAACAAAAGGTGTTGTCTCTGTGCAAACATCTGTGCAGGTTGTTGAATTTCTCTCAGTTTGAAATGTTAATGTTCATCATATCAAGCACATCTAAATGTTTCCAAACTAATGCAACATTAAGGAAAATTAAATTGTTAATTTGCTCCCTTTTCTACTCCTGTTCTTTTCTGAAGTTTTTTGCAGGTCCGTGGTATCTCTGTGGGATTAATTGCTCATTTAGCAACTCTTTTCCATATTTCACGGTTGAGAGAATATCCAAATTAGCTTTGCCATCGGAGTTCACTTCTTCCACTGGGGCTTGAATGACCACACTGTAGGACAGCACATGGAGCCAATCGGCCACTTGTAACTCATCAGCTGGGCGGGACAACGGCTGAAGACATTGTCCACCTCTGGGCTCTCTGTTAGTGAGTTGCATTGGAATGAATTGTTGTGGGAGGAGGAGGCAGATTCACTGAGATTGGGACATTCAGGCCCTTGTTATTATGGAGACCATTTATTTCTTTGTAAATTAGAGTTTGGCTGAAAGCGTCACAGGGTACCAAATGGACCCAGTCGATGCTGGTCTGGTGGACTGAGGGAAGGGCAGCAGGGTGGTTGGGCTGCGAGTGAGCGGCAGTTATTATTCAGATACGGACGGCACTGTGGCGGGTGTGCCGGAATCGACCTAATGGGGTGGGAAGGCGCAGTCGATGGCTTTCTCTGACGCTCGGCTGCGCTGATATCTCTCCTGCTTTCCTCTTCTTTCAACCCCACCCCCCAACTGGCTATCCATCCACACTGACGTATTCTGATGACTCGTGTCATTAAAGTTAACGTCCGCTGAGGAGGTAATTAGCCAAAGTATGGCATTAATCAGCGGCTAGAGCCCCTCGCGCCTGCCGGGGTGTCTGGGACGTGCTTTTTGCAGCCACGTTGGCCTCCTGCGGCCCCCCGTTCCACACATGGTGGGCATTAACCTTCGGAGGCTTGGTCATTTATCTATGACGAGCTCATGCTCTCTTCTTCACAAGCTTTCTGTCGGTATTTCTGCTACTGGATGGACCCTGTAAATGCCACAGTGTAGCAGTGTAGTGGGAGGGGTGCAGCATGGAGAAAGGACACAGAAGAATGTAGTACAGAATCTCTTTTCAGTGGCTTCTTTTTTTCCAGCAGCTTATTTTACACGAACGTCCCAAAATATTCACTGGTATGAAGCATAACAATCTGAGCGCCATCTCTCACCTGTTGCAGTCTTAAGTATGTGAAACCTTGTACATGCAGAGTGGCTCACGTGTCCTAGAGACAAGTGTCTTCCTTGACGGTGCAATTTTGAAGCTCCCTGTTAGAGCAACTAAATGCAGTCTGTTTAGTGTTGACCGATGGGTCATTTCTCTGTCCTCCTGCTCATCAGTGTCCTCCCAGACAAACAAATCACCGCTGCTTTGCCGAAACAAAATGGCCTCCATCAGTGTGCGCACAGTGGCATCTCCATCTGCTGTCAGACAAACCATTAAAAGTGCAGGGCAAAATTTCAGCCCTGTCAGTGCTTATAAAGTCTCTCATTTCTCTCCATCAGCACAGTCTACCAGTTCCGCACAGCAGAGATAGACTCAATCTAAAAACGGACTCCCATACTGAACATTTTGATTTCATTACCACCCGCCACTGAATATTCATATACTTTTTTTTAACTGCTGTGTCAAGTCACACCTGGAACCAGCAGGGCGTCATACATTATTCATTAGTGAAAGGCAATGGGGTGTGGTCTAATAGAGTTTACTGGGGAGCCGACAAGCTCGGTCTCCACTTCCTGATTCATTAATGATGCATCTTCTCCCATCAGTGGTGTCGAGCTAACCTCCCGCCCATGCGACAAGGCCCTGGGGTCCTGGAGGAACCGCTCAGCTCTCCTCATTTAATTGTTCTTGCGCTGACCCGACCAGGAGATTAGCGCAAAGAACACGAGGCAGGGAGGGAATACTGCCAGCGCCGGATCTCACTTTTCTAACCTCGGCCAGTCCAAATCCACTGCTCGCCGGGGAGCGCTGCACTGACTGTGATGTCTGAGCCATCTGCACCCACACAAAATCTGAGCGCAGGTTTGAATGACGATACTTAAAATGTGAGAAAAAAATAAGGCCGAGATGTAAAAATGAAAACGCAGCACACAGGCTGAGGACTTGTCTGGCCCGCGATTTACTTTGAACAGTTATCTGCTGACATAAATCAAATGCAGCTGGAGACTTTCATAAATATCTAATCAAAGCTTAAAGATTTTATAGTCAGTGATCAAGATGCAAAAGTGAATTTGGCCTCAAGAAATTACGTCAGGACACTAAATCAATGAAAGACATAAAAGTACTGTAACTGGCAGAAGAAGGCTTAAACATTTAAACCTGACTGAGCATGAGATAATCTAAGAGCTGTCACTTGATATAAAATAGAATAAATGATCTCCCTTCTAGACAAAGGACAGTATGTAGGTAAATAACAGGTGATCAGCCAGCTGTTTGAACACTTAATACCTGTAAATATTCTCAACGCTACGCCATATTCAGAGCAATTGATATGATTTGTGCTACTCCAAACTTTATCACTGAATTTCCACCTTCAATTTCTTTTCTTTTATGTCGTGCAGGCAGTGATCTTAAACTTTGCAACTCATTATGGTTAACTATGCTATAATTTTGCTTTAGGTGCAGACACTTTAATTGGCTGAGGCATGTGAGGCATGACACATTTTTCTCTGAAAATGCCTCGTCTCAGATTCTGCCACTTATTTGCCCGTTGCGGTGAAAGAAGTATTCCGATGCTTAACTTAAAGTACTAGTACCACTCTGTATAAATACTCTGATACAAGTAAAAGTGCTGCATTTAAGATCTTACTTGAGTAAAAGTACAAAAGTATTAGCCTCAAAATATTATGAAAGTACCAAAAGTAAAAGTACTCCTTATGATGAGCAGCCCGTTTATGAATGTATATAATGTCACTGCATTAGATTCATTGATGCATTAATGTGTTCATCACTTAAATGTTGTAGATGGTAAAGGGGAGGCTAATTTTATTTAATGACTTTATTTAATGACTTTGTATACTGCTGGGTAGCTGCAAAACACACGGTACCCGCGGATCCTTAAAAAGTCTTAAAAGGCATTGAATGAATTTATCTAAAAATAAGGCTTCAATTGTTATTAAATGTCTTAAATCAATCTTTCTAAAGTCCTAAGAATGCTAAGGCGTGGGAAGTAGGATTTTATGAGTCGTGTTTCTGAAGTTGCACTGGTGAGCCTCAAAATGATAATTATCATCTATTCAAAAAATGGAATTGCATTAACATGACGTAGATCTGAGTGGCATTTAAAACGTCTTCTAAAAGTCTCGAATCTAACTTGCCTGAAACTGAAGCAGCCTCGTAACAAAACATCTTGTTTTATTAGTCAAGTTATATGTTGTAGAAATACTCTGAATCTGCAAAGTGTATATATATATATATATATATATATATATATATATATATATATATGAAGTAGAGTAGTGAAGTAGAGGTATAGAATAGCGTAAGATTGAAATACTCAAGTAAAGTACAAGGTCCTCAAATGTCCAGTACTTAGTTCTAACTCCGTCACATTTCACCGCTCCACCAGGCCTAGATGGCAGAAGAGACCTTTATTCTCTCTTGCTGTGTGACACATGGCCTCCCCACCCCTGATGGTCACCGGACACCAGAAGCGTCAGACACACATTAGGATTAAGGGCCTGAAGACTTTATTTTCTCCTGGAGACACCATGTCAGAGATCAGGGATCTCCCAACCTCCTATGTCCTGAGCGCCTGACCTTTTCTCCCCAGACTGAAATATGTTACATGTTGCATTAATCATATGAGTATTAAAAGCTTTGTATAGGGGCTCGTTCTCATGCCTGAGCCTGAACACCACAGTCACTGTAGCTGGTTTGAGAGCGATTCAAAATCTCTACGTTAGGATTCCTATACTTAACCCTGCATGTGTGTGTTTAGTGGCATCAAGTTGGAGAACCATTTTTCATTTTTTCAGTTATGGTGATAAAAAGGGATGCGGCCAAATATATTCATGCGTCTTTGTGAGGTGGTGTGAAACGCTTGGCGACTCCTTTCGGGGCACAGTAATTCAACATAAAGGATGTGAATGTGCCTTTTGAATTCTGTCTCACAAATGACTACACATCACACTGTGTCGCAGTTTATTCTCACGAGCAGGAGGCTTGTATCAAACAGGACGCAGCACTGCTTCATGCGTCTCCCTCTCTGCGATCCCTCACGCGTCATTGTAGTCGAAAACAGAGCTTACCAAATTATAACTCTTTATTTATTTCGGTTTTGAATTGCTCTACAGGTTTGTCAGTCAGCTGTGGTACTCGCCACTTGTTTGTTTTTTTCCACACCTTCGCTCCACCCTGGCTTCCTTCCCTTTGACCAAATTTTTATATTGTTGCTCTAGTGTTGGTGAATGCTTCAGAAGTCCTACTTGCACAATATGCACTTTAACATAAAGTTAAGTGACTGTGCTGCACAGAATCCTTGGATGTTTTACTTTAGTTGGTTTGCTTTTCTTTAAGCTATTTGACATTAAATCAGTTGAATAACGCTTATCTGCCATGTGAAAGGTAACGCACATTTCTTTTTTGCATTTGCCTGACCTGCCCAGAGTGATTGTCCTGTACCCTTCCGTCTGCCCTCAGTCCCTCTTTCCTATCTAAGATGGAATTGGAGAGGCATGTGTTGGCACCTGGGGGAGCCGAGATGCTAACTTTGTGTCTGTCCTGTGCCCCCTCCGAGACTTTGTGTGAGCCGCAGCGAGCTACTCAATCAAACCCTGACCTTTTCTTTCCTTGGACGTCTAACGTCAAGACCACCAAATTCAGAAGGTTTTTTTTTCTCTCTATTAGCCACAGTGTTTGTACTGTGTGTCACATCACATATTCACTCGCTCTGAGTTCACCATTGTGTCTATACGGAGGAGGAAGAGTAAAAAATGGCTTTCAATTATAGTGGCATTGTATGAGACGGGAGGACTGTCTTTGCGCTTTTGACAGCAGGCTTTTTTCAGCCACAAGTATAGAAACCAAGTGAAAGAAATGAATAGATGAATGGATAGAGGGGGAGGGGGCAATATTGATCATGTTTTATGAGCTCGCCAGTCTGACTGGCGAGGCGTCGGCGAGGAGCTGCCACTTGTGTTTTTGTCCCAAGATCCTCCATCATCACAACGTTCATGTCCAAGGTAACAATCAATCTATCAATAAAAAGCAAAACAAACAAAAGGCAGAAAATGATGCATCACCCCTAACGCCACCCCCCCCCCCCCTCCCGCCGGTCGCCGCAAACAAAAACAATGACAACCAAATAGATTTGAGTGGGAACACGCAGGCCCTAGTGCAAACTGGGGTTGGGGGGGGCGGTGGCGCTAAACACAATTCAGCCTTATCACGTCTCGTAGGCTTCCCTCCCTGAAATGATTGTTTCACTCAAATAAACAGATTGAATATATCATGCATCCTTGGTGTAGATAGAAATAAATCTTTCAAATCTGCGTTTTTCTTTTTTTTTTTTTCTTTCAACAAAGCAATTTCTTAGCAGGCGTCCCTCTGACTGAGGAGGCCGTCTCTCATAAATTCACTCCGGCAAGTGCATAAATCTCCCTTAGAGATAACATCAGGTGTGGATTGACGAGAGCGAGGGAGCAGCAGGGACATGGTAAAGTCTATGCATGTTTGCACTGCGGGCATGAGTCTTCGCGTGTGTACACATTTGCTAAGCACCTGAGACTATTTACTGTTTGTGTGCATTTTGTTGCAAGGTTTTATAGGTGCATCTGCTGTCTGCCATTTATTTTCTACATTATACACGTGTTTGCGGGCTGTGTGGATCATTTATATGATTGATTTTAACGGGTGATTATCCACCTGCCTCACTGCAAATGATCTGTCCTCATTTCTTAGTGGACAGCCCGGCCTCATCTGCACCCATTTCAGTTTGGTGGATGAGAGTCCGTTTGTCCCTGATAATGAATTCAACTATATTCATCTTTGTCCACCATTGTCCTGCCCCATTTCTCTTTTAATCCCCATCATCTCTCCCACACTCATCCTCATCCTTTTGTCTCTTCTGCTCTTCGCTTTGCCCCTCCAGCTTTCTTGTCCTTCCCCGCCTCTCTTCCCCTTCCCCGTCCTTTTTCCCTCCTCTCGTTCTCACTCTCCCACCATGCAGCCCTGCGGTTACTTTCGGACTTGTGTGCAGTTTAATAATCATTAGGACCGAGCCCCTAATGAATAGAGTCACTCGGACTAATTGCTCACAGTGTTTCAAGATACGAGAGAGCGTGGAAGGGAATGAGAAAAGATGAGAATGTGGACGTTTAATAGCTTGTTTGCGTAATTTTAAAGAGGTAATTAGAGGCACTTACAGTAGGATGACCACACGCCGCTTGTTTGTTTTTTGCAGGACATGATAAATCTTTTGCTTGATGGAGCGAGACTGCGCTAAGCCCCTGCGCTAAAAGCATGTGGTTGAAAATAGGGAGAAAAAATTATTTCAAGATCATTCTGGTTGAAAATTAGACGACCAGAGAAGAGGGGTCCATGTCTCGCTATCATCGGGACATTCGCCTGGGTTAAGCACAACGGACACTTTTAAATATTTATTCAACAAGAAAAGACACAAATGTGTTTCGAAAAGTGAATTCTAAGAGTCTCCATTACTGTTATTGAGGCATTAAAATTCACTAACCATGCAGCATTGTACACACACACACACACACACACACACACACACACACACACACACACACACACACACACACACACACACACACACAGAGAGAGAGCACTGAGAAAAACCAAGAATTGAAAGTTCTCTTCCCACAACAGAAAATTGTAAGCGTTGTGAGGTGAGGACCCTGTCACTCTGGATCAAACATATTAGTCGGCACCTAAGTGCTGGTGGACAGGTGTAGCTTAGCCCTGGGGCGACACAGTGTCCTGGGGAGACTGCGAGCAGAGCAGTGTGTGTGCATGATTGTGTCTTTGTGTTGTTTTGCTCCAAACACTCCCACAGGAGAACATGGGTGTATTGATTTTCAGCACCAGCCATAGAAGGAAGCCAGATATTGGCATTAAACCCTTTTGACATGTCGCTCCCAATGAACACCATATTGTACACTTGATGTGACACACAGGCAAAGGACTTGTGTACATCACCTGGCATGTGCAGTAAAGGCACATTAAGTGTGTGTGAGCAGCATCCCCACAGGAGTTTCTCTCTGAGCGCAATCACCTCTGCAGCTCAAATTCAGCCAAAGACAAAAATGTCCCAGACTTAAATAAAAAATATTGACACCCAAAGATTTTTATTTATCACACCTGCACATTGTGCACAGGCAAACCTCCACACCCGATAAGCCAGGCATGCAAAACAGGCTGCCTCTTCACGCTAAAACATGGCCCAAAGCGCTCACTCATTCTCTCACTCCACTCATCTTTTTTCACTATCAAGGCGTTACCAATTGGAGGAAACTGATGTTTCCTCTTGCCTCACATCCTGGCTAAATTCCTTTGCCCTTTGATGTTTCTTCCTCGAGTGGCGGCCTATATCCCTTCGCTAAGAACCACCGTGATGACAAATATACAAGATTTCAAGTCACTTTGTTCCCTAGCAACAGAAAACGTTATTGTACCCCCGCCATGTCCGTGCAAGCGTCTTCGGTTTCACTGACGCCGTTGTGAAAGTAATGCCGCCCATGTGAAGATTGCTGCCGAGCCTGACAGGGCGCTGCGGTGGGGGAGGTGGGGTTACAGCAGGGTTTGAGTGTCCATCAGGGAGATGATGGCATAGGACGATGGAGTGAGGGGGTTGGGGTTATGGGTAATAGTTGATGGCCGCTTGGCTTTCACTTAAGCAACCAGTTATGTCGAGAGCTACAGTATAACCACTATCCACCCCCTCTTCCCCTGATGCTTTTGTTTCATTCCTCACTTTGCTCTTTAAGGGTTTACCCACATTGCAAAAACACACATTTCTCATTTAGCTCGTGAGAAGATTTTGATCGGTACCTGAGATGTCATGGGAACTACTTTCTACCAAATAAATAGTCCCCATGAATACTGTTTACCTCATACTCTATGGATCATTTTTTAAAGTGTGTTTAATGCTTTAAGCACCACAGATGAAATTCAATTCACCTCCACAGTATTGGGGCACCGCAAGCAACTCTGCATGACATGAAGCGTTAGGACCCCATATTAACACTGATGAGTCACTGCTCTTCTTAGTGCGCTCACACACATCCACAAAAACAGCTACACACCAGACACACGTTTATTTGCATAATGTGTTATTATTTTATTCATTTATTTCTGACTCTCGCTTTGCCTATTTCCCGCCGTAGAACAAAATGCAGAATGCCATATGTGTGAGCATCAGGGCAAGTGTTGTTATTTGCTCAGCCCCCATGGTGGACTGCATTCGAGGAGACTCCCTGCAATGGATAGCTGCCATGTTTTAGCCCCAGGAGCAAGTCTGTGGAACATCCAGAGGTAACAGACGAACCTTTTCAGAGCTGCCTTTCCAACCTGTGCAATTCAGAGCTGGGTCCCCTGCTTGCTCTACGTGGGAGCCCACTGTAATTCTGTGAGAGCCAGATGTCGCGACAGGCAGACCACCCCAAATACAGATGGGTGTTTGTGTTTCAGATTACCATTTTCTGGGTGTTAGCGAGTAATTACAGATTAAGGACTTGTTTAAGGGTATTGATCTGGTAAATGTTGTCTGTGTGCATTTAGTAGGGGAGAAGGGGGTGCCATGTGTGCATGTCACTTAGGATTTGTTCACATACATGAGCTGAGAAGCAGGTGTCGACAACACCCCCCCCGCCAAATGAAAGAATGATCCCTCTCACAGGTCCAGAGTTGTCTCCTGTCACACTGGTTTTGGTCATGCGGGTGGCCCTTCATGCACCGGCCGGCTATACATGCACAGAGATCAAGGCCAGACGAGCGAGCTTGCCCTGTCAGTTATGCCAGACCCTCAGTGTCCGACATTGTGAGCTACCCGTCATTACAGCCCGACACTCAATCTGTTGTGCTATTCGGAACACATATTGGAGGAGTATCAAGAGGGGGGGAGCTTTTATGTATGTTAATAGAAAATATATTTTTAAACTTCTCACATGAAACGGTTATGCCGGGGATAAAAAAAAAAAAAAGTAAGGAAACATGGACTCAATTGGTGCGAATCATCTTGAAGATTTACGAGCAGTGAACTTCCAACTTCACATTGGTATCGAAGGAGGTCACCCAAAGGGTGAAACAGCCTGTGATTGGTTGCAACAACTGGAGGCCATAGGATGGGATCGTGTTTGAGCAGTTGTATAGCTTTAATTCCATTGCCCTGAACACTAGTTGATACATTGAGCTGGTTGCCTTACAGAGAAGTGGCAGTAAAAAAGAGCATTTCTAATGTTTTCACGGCAAAAGGAGGCCCGCTTGTGAGGGCCTCGAAATAAAAACAAGCCTCCCTTTTGTTGATATCAATTACCAGGTGACTGTTAATCAATTGCAGTGACGGCATAATGATTTGTTGTCAGATGTTTGAGGAATGAGCAATGGCGGCCTGAGTTGATTTTCTCTTTTTCTTTCTTTCTTCCTTTCTTCCTTTTGGGTTCCGGTTGACATTTCCCTCTCAAGACAAAGACAAAGTGAGGTAAACAGTCTTTTGGGTTGGTTTCATTTCCATTCGGATCCACCCTGTTGTTGGGCAACTCTTTCTTTTTAAGTAACAGAGGAGAAGCTGATTTGTTCTTTTGCTCTGTAATTTCCTACTGATGGGCTCTGCCAGCTCCGTCTGTGGCCACAAAAGCTCGCTTGACAACTCGACAATTACCACCACTCAATCGGGATAGAAATGCTGCCGTTGCATCGCTTTTCCAGCGTTCCAAATCACACAACATTATAAAAATGCTTCATAGCGAATGCAGATCCAGATCCAGATGCAATTCAGAATACTTTCTCAAAAGAATTACCTTATGCTGCTATGATTGATTGGGTCATCGAGGCACAATAATCACTGGGATTAAGAACAGCTCAGAAATGCGTCTTTGTAGACTAACACAGATCTGAAGTTGGAAAAATCCCCTGTTGCTCATATATTTGCTGAGTGGTTTCCTTAATTTCCTGTTCACTGATACACAGATAGAGAGTCTTATTTTATGGTTAGTTAGTTTTGATTAAGAAGTAATGGGGCTTCCACACACGTCACATGATAATGTAAAAACATTTGATCACATAAAATGTACCAAAAAGAAAGGTCTCGACATAGCAAATGACCCGTCCCATCCATTGTTTCCACAATTTGAACTGCTTCCCTCGAGAAGGAGCTTTAGACTGCCACGAACCACCAAAAATGTCTACAAGAAATCATTAATCCCCAGCGCAGTTAAATTATTAAATACATAGTGAATCATACAGGGCCACCCCATCACCCCACCCCGCGCTCAATTCGCACATTTGTCTTATGTTTGCAGATTTAGCACATGGTACTTTTTTGTAACAGGCCCGTTGAACTGTATTTGAATTGCATATGACTGAATTTCAAGATCTCTCAACATGTTTACTGCTTTTCTTTTACTGTTGCCTGTAATTCATGTTGATTTGTGGTGAAGCCAAAGACAAGTTTCCACATTGTGAACAATAACTAATCTAAGCTGACCTGACCTAAGAGCTCCGCTTCTCTGTGGCTGCTAAAATGTGCTAAGACGTCTGTAACAATGTGGTTGCCGTCATTGTTCCAAAACACACATGTATTGCTTTTGAAAGTGCTGTACCAGTGGTTTCCCGTCTAGTTTGACTGGTCCTCCTCCCTCACACT
Organism: Bovichtus diacanthus; assembly: GCA_943590825.1. Taxonomy (NCBI): domain Eukaryota; kingdom Metazoa; phylum Chordata; class Actinopteri; order Perciformes; family Bovichtidae; genus Bovichtus; species Bovichtus diacanthus. Next base: position 2,038,158 of record CALSBV010010391.1, read on the forward strand.
CTTCCATTATGCTGCTGTCTCCAGAGCAGGAGCATAGTTCTATTTGGAGCCCAGCAAAGCTCTCAGCTAATGCCCCCAAGGATGCAGCATCATATCTGGCCAGGAGCGATGCAGAGACGTCTAGTGGTGGAGGCTTTGTGGCTTGCCTTTTACCAGCACATCTGGCTCCAGAAGATTAGTGTGCTACTGGACCCCAGGAAAATACACATCACGTGTACTTAAAGGAACACAAAAACAACAAGCCTCGGAAATGCTTTCCGGAGCGGTTTGCTGGGAAGAAATAAAGCCCTGCCATAAACAGATTTGTGTATGTCACAAATATGAATGTAAATATGCAGAAATTTGATTATTCAGAGAAAAGAGAGTTAATCAAGTGGAAGTTGCTTTTCAAAACATGCCGTCAGTCGCCCCGGGTTCCTCTATCGTCTCACTTGCCCTCTAATGTCTTCCCCTACTTTAGGCTTTTAATGTGCGTCTTTGAAAAATGCTCGTCTGACCGGCACATCCATTTTTCCTTTCCTCCTTAATGACAATTGTGTATTTATCTGTCCCTGGTTTGCTGCGGCGTTAGTAAATAATACACTCCAGGATGATGAACAATCCATCGTTGGACATGTTACGGCAGCCTCGTAATGAACTGAAGTCGTTTGTGTGGCAGTAATTACACACTCCTCTGATTAAAGATGGCTGTGCTGGATAGTATTTGGGTAATTATTCCCTTTTGCTCTATGTGATAAGCTCATAATGTCCAGTCAGGGGGGGTGAGGGGATGGGGAGGAAGTTAATGACATGCTAAGGCTGGTTGGAGTGAATATCCAGTCGCTTTTCCTCAATCACTCACTCCCTTGGCCTCTGTCGCCCCAGCAGCACGACTGACTATCTTTATGTGTAGAGTCCCAGCATGTCGGCACTAGCAAGGCTAAAGTAATTGCTACCGAAATGGCCTAGTTGCACTCAGCCCTCGTTACATGAATGCTAATAGCAGCTAGCCATAGCTCTTTAACACTAACACGTGCTACCACCAACAATGCTAATTAAAGTCAGCAATTTTCTTTTTTCCCTTCTTCTTCCTCTAATTCCGTGCTCCATGGAAGACCTAATCCCTCTCCTTATCCCTACTTGCTGTTTGTAATTAAGACTCGCCTCCCTCATCTCTCTATTTAGCCACTCTGTCAGGCCTGCCTGCTCTCCCCAAGGGCCTGTCTTTCCTCCAGCAGCGCATACCTTGATCTTTCCTCCAGAGTGGCATCCTCTCATCTCGCCAGAGGTTATATTTTCTTCAGCCCAGCCACACCCCCTGCAACTACCTCCATCCATCACACGCGCACACACACACACAAACATCCATTCGGTACAACAGCATGACCCCAAAGACACAGTCGAGGCTCAGGGGAGTTGAGAGCTTGCGATGTTCGTGATCAGTCAGCTTTATTTTGCATGTTTCTGGCATTAAGGACTCGAAGGGCTGAGTAGAGCTGGCATGTTACCTGCTTCAATGTTTACCTCAATATCCAAATGCACCAAAAAGCAGCCCCCCCCCCCCCTACTGTAGAGGTCAATGTATTGTTGTTGGTGTGTGTTGTGTCAAGCACATGTTTGTCATCTCCATGTTCTGTATGGGGGTTGAGCTAAGGGTTAGCATGTTGACAATGAAGAATCTTAGTCAGCCAGCCGCGAAATGAGAGAAAAAAGGTAACCGCTTTTCCCCAACTGCCCAACAACGTTCACGTCACAACCCCAGACCGAACATTTCCAAAGCCACACAAGGGGAGAATAGCTACGGGACAATTGACTCCTCTCAAGGAAACATGTCCAGTGATATAATGAGCCGAATAGAATTAGAACGAGGTTAATGTGAGGTGCTTAACCCGCGCTCCCTCAGACATCCCACCAGAAAACACTATTGCAGGTGCTCCAGTTGGAATATCTACCTCCAGACCCCTATGTCCAAATCCTCAAGATGGATAGATGGATAGATTGATGGTCTTTGTCTCCAGGGGAAATGCATTTTGCTCAGTTCAGTACCATACTAACACACAATACAATCATTTAAAGAAAACTTAGGTAGTGCTGCCCGGGGCATAATCAGGTGCTCTTCATGGATAGGGCAAAAGTTAAAACTCTTTTATTAATACATGGATGACCGTGTTTCCACTCAACAAGTCATGTCCAATACTAATAACATTTATCAAAAGTGCGTTGGACAGTCATTGTTTTTTATGTTCTTTTTACATCAATAGAAATCAGTCTTGTAATGTATAGAATACTTATAGTCTCAACACAATGATCCCAATGCTTTTAAATGCAGTAGTTGTTTAAGTATTGGAATGCTAAACTGAGCAAATTGTCTGTCTGCTTCTGGCTTATGTGTTGTGCTCAGTAGTTTACCTGCACAGTCGAGGCCTGTAGCAAAGCCACTAAAACACACAAAACAGGTTCAAATGCTGTTTCATATGGTTGCCCTTTTAAGACTTGGAACATTGACAACCTGTGCCGTTTTAACTCAAAAAACAAACAACAAAGAAAAAAAAAAAAGAGCGAGACAGAGTCCTGCCAGCAGACCAGAGCCCAGTGCCCACAGAGGGGTGCTGTGGGGCGCCATCTCAGACAGAGAGTGGCACAGGGAAAAGCAGAAGAAAGCAAAGCTAATGGGCAGTGAGAGGTGGCCCCGGTTTATCGGCTGCAGCAGGCTTGGCGCAGCTTCCCAACGCTCAGGGGGAGCCCAGTGCTACCGTTTTAATGAATGTAAACGAGGACGGAGGGGACTTCCGTTAATGCTTAGCAGCGCTTCGGAAGATGCCAGGAACAGGGTCTCCACAAGCCATGGCGGACCTGGCAGCGGCCGTGGCACATGCCCAGGAGAGAGGCGCCAGGAGCCGTTTGTTTGACAAGGCCCAGAGATGGAGCTCATGCTAAGAACAGAGAGGCTTTGTAGTCAGGGCCAGATATGCTGGAGCACAGGCGGGCACACGCACTCACACATATGGTGAGAAACACAAACACACATTTGTTACACACGTCTGATGGACTTACAAGCTCGACACAGTGCAGATAATACACTTTTTGTAGCATTCTCACACTGGCACATACACTTTTGTTTTTGTATATACAAGAGTTGCATGAACTACCCGATCTGCTTATACGCAGTCATGTCACTTGCTTCCACCAAGAGAAGAAAACAATAAAGTCCACACTCTTGCACATGCTGTTGATCCTTCTGTGTGTATGCACACAGACGGATACACACACAGACGCACACAAACCTCTCCAGGCTGTGGTCATTTTCCTGTCATGATTTAAACAGTTGTTCCAAGGCCTCTTCCAGCCACCCATCCACCAGCCCTCCCCAGCCCCTTCCCCCGTTCTTCTTCTCTCTCTCATCTCAGCGAGAATGAAAGTGACATTTTTGAGCCTGCATCCCTCAACTCGCACTCCGCCGCGCTGCGGCTTGACAGCGGCACATTCAAGGCAGTGTCAGGCTGAAATTATACTGTCTGTGAAGCTCAATAACGAGGCAAGGGATACAGACGCGCCAAAGAACAAGCACACCCTGGAGCTGTGAGAGTCAACCTTCGCCTTTGAAGAGTGATGAGGAGTAGTAGGAAGAATCAAGTGGATGAAATGAAAAGGAGTGTTTGTTTTTGTGAAGGAAATTCTTAATGAGCACTGGAAACCAGAGAAGCTGATGGAGAGCGAAGTCATGTCTTACACTAAAGGTTTATTAGAATCTTGATTTCAAGGAGAACAGATCATGAGCAATACAAGCGAATACCGAGATGCAGTCCCATTGTATACCACCAACCGTTATGGCGACCAGCCACTCTCTCGGCATTTATCCAAAGCAAGGCATTCCATCAATTGTTTACCGAAAGATGGATCACCTAGGTGGCTCGTCGAGTCCTAGTCAACTCATTCTAAATGAGACAGTCATAGCATCGACTATCTGATTTAGGGTAAGGGCCCCTAGCTTCACCCTCTGAAGACTCTGGAGCCTGCCCTATCTCTGTGACCTTGCCTCCCCTGCAACACTTGGCCAGCCTCATTGTTATCCCGCACCTCTTCAGGTCCGGGGAGACAGCCAAGATGAGCTATAGGTTGTTGTCTGAACAACCTGACCTGAGGCATACTAGAGGTTGACATTTGACCTAAAGCCTGTTTGGATGTCCTCTGCCATAAGAAAGACAGTCACAGCTCCAAATATGTACATGTACTAGGGTTTGAACATGTCGACATACGTGTACTAAGAATAGCTATGGGATTTGGTCTGGCTATAGGAATTGGTCCAAAAATGACAGTTTTTATGCTGCAGTTTATAGAGTCTGTTTCATGTGATGTTTGAAGATTGCACATTCAATACAAAGTGCGCGCAGTCTTTTAATTCACTCCAAGCGCAGTTTCCCAAGGAAAGAGGTAACACTTTGATTAAACCAAAAGATGGGGGTGTGATTATGACATTGTGTCATATAACATAACTACATTTCAAAGGCATAGATAATAAAAAGATGTGGCACTAAGTACTTGGTGTGTGCTTGTGACACAGTCTTCCCGAGAACAGCTTGGTTACTATGTAAATGAGCCAGAAGATGACATCACAGTTAGCGAAAGGTCAAAATACTCCACTAAGCTTCCAGCTTCACATCACTGACAGCTGACACTGAGACGAGCACTGCTTTGTCAGTGTGGCTGCACGTTGCCCACTGTCACTCTAAGCAGTGCTCGTGCAACAGGGATATGCTGTCAAAGGTTGTTCATAACTCCAGCTACCCCCTTGACCTCGATTTGATGCTCTATCTTAAGTTGATGAGGATATTACTGTAATGCAGAAGTGGGTCCAAGTCATTGTTTTGCAAGTCACTAGTAAGGTTCAAGTCTTTGCACTCAAGTCAACTTTGAGTTCTAAATCCTAAACGAGTCGCAATGCGCTCGGTAACAATTTGGACCCGCACGTTTTGTATACTGCAATCAGTTTTTGGTTGACCACTGAGTAGTTTTTGTACGGAAACTAAATTATCTTTAGCATCATTCTTTCCAACTGCCACTCAGTAGCATGACGTTAGTTCCCGGTTCAAACAAAGTGGATCTGTGAATTAAGTGTCGATTTGCTGGGAATGAATAGCGTTCAACTTAGTTGATTCAGGAAATGAATTAATTTGTTGCACTTTTTTTTTTTTTTTTATAAAATACTTTAAATCTTTGGGTTTGGAGAAGGTCATTTTCAAGTGGAAAGGATCAATTCCAAGTGAAGTCCCCAGTCGTGGGTTTTAAAAGTCCAAGTGGAGTTGCAAGTCTTTTGTCAAGGCTGAAGTAATAAAATGTGTGACTCGACTCTACACCTCTGCTATAATGTATACAAATATTATAGCTGCAGCATTTGCAAGTGAAAAAAATCCCCTAAAAAACATCTGTGAGAGATCTGGAAGGAAAAGTGGAAAGTAGGACTTCTCTCTGTCATGGCACGGTAGCAATATCATCCTTAGGAGATGTTGCGCATGTGTCTCTTTTTTTATCTGGCAGTGAATGTGCTGTTGAGTCATTCCCTTCTACTCTGACTCAAATCATGTGCTGCATACTGCAGGCCAACCTTAATGGAAGATTCATACCCTATCCTCTACCCATGACGAGCGCTCTCCCCGGCAAAACTGCAACTGCTGCTGACACAACTCGTGACACAGCCCGAGAGGGAGCCAAATGTAGGCACAGGGAGGGAGATAGGGGCAGAGGGAGGAGGGGCCAGTGGATGCCATGTCTTTAGCCTTCTAAAAAAAAAACAAATCAGTGGTGGATTTCTGCCGCCATGGAAACATACCTTGTGACAGTACCTGCCCCCTGAATAAGCTGCCCCAGCCGTGACCTGCGGCATTCCACGGCAAGCCTGAAGCAGCAGGGGGAACAAGTTAGATTAGACGACGACGGAGAGAGACAGGAACATGAGAGAGATTACGCACCCTGGGATGAGGCTAGAGTTACAGTCATATGGATGGGGGTTAGGGGGCTAGTGATGGTGGTGAGCTTGGGAAAGTGAGCTACGCTCGGGCTTCTACCAGAGATAAAGTCTCATGTGTGATGGCAATGTGGGACACTTGAGTCTAAAGTTTCCATGGATAAATCAGTCAGCTGGTGTAAAGGACATGTTAATGTTCAACACTAAAAACTGTGACCAGGGCCGTTACTTCAGGGAATCAATGATGTTGCCGTACAGGTTTAAACATAACAACCAGGGATGCAGGTGCATTCCTGCTGCAAAGTACACACGGAAGTTGTTCTGCAGACGCAACAAAGCTTTAAGAAAAGCCACTATTGCAACATTTATGCTTGTTATGTAATGTATTTCTTGGCCCCATAATATTAAGAAACAATTTATCTATAGGCATTATTTTCATTATCGATTAGTCTGTCAGTTCATTTCTCCATTTATCATTTGGCCTATAAAATGTCCCGATAACTCACAGTCCAAGGAAATGTCTTTTAAATGTCTTGTTTTGTCGGTCCAAAACCCAAAGATATTCACTTTAATATGATATTAAACCGAGAAAACGCAGGAAAACTCCATAATTGAGAGACTGAAAACGGCATTTTCTGGCATTTTTGCATGAACATTAAATCGATTATCAAAAATGGCTATTATTTTTCTGTCGTTGCAACTCTGATAGCCAGACTTGCATTTACCTGACGCTTTTCTGCAAAAAAAAAAAAGTTTATTCTGAGTTGTTTTGCTGTGTTGCAGCTGGCTCAAGACTCATGAATTGGATGAGTGTGAATGAGGTTGATATTATATCTACCCCCACCCAGAACCGTGTCTGGAAACAGATTGGCTCGCTCTACTTTCCAGAGCACGGATGGCGTTTCAGTCCCATGACTGAGCTGCCAGTGTGGAATTGTAAAGCCAGCTAACACTGGTTGAGGTGCTCCTAACTGCCCCCCCCCTTTTCTTGCTCGCACATTTGCCTTTGTGGGGGGGGGTAACAGTTGCTGCTCTGCTCTACATGTAGGCACGCAACATTGCCCCCCCCCCTCCTCCTCCGCCGCACACAAACACACAGTGAGGCACACGTCACCCCTCTCTGCTTTCTAATGATATGTGCTACTCTGCCCCTGCAAAGCGAGACCATGAATGGGCTGGAAAAGTGGGGCCCCACAGAAGTGTGCTCACCTCGTGGTGTATTCAGCACGGAGGAAAGTTGAATGGGACCGTTGCATGCATGAGTCGAAGGGATCAAACTACAAGTTGAAGAAGATCTATATTTATTTATATTACATGTATTTGAATCGTGTGTTTCAGACAGTACTGTAATTGATTGCAACTTTCAAATGCTCATAAGTTAGTGTCAAACCCACGCTCAATGGGAAAGAAAGCCACATGGCTCAATCAGTGCGTCCCTTGGATCGACATTGAAATGCGTTGCACTCCATTGTTTCTGACAGAGCCTTCCCTCGTAGCCGCACAAGTCAACAGAGTTGGAGCTGAAGAAGCTTCTGTGTAAGCGTTGGGAATCTGCCCTTGCCCTTGGTGGACGTGTGTTTAAGACAGGCGGGCAGCTGTTGGTGCCGGCTGGAGGAGCTGCTTTAGAGGCAGGGGTCCATCCCGTAAATGGAGCCGTGCGGTTCTGATGGATAAGCACATCAGTTCCCCTCCTGCAGGGTCAAACAAATGGAGGGTAGCACAGAGCCTGTATCACTCATGATGAAGGGAGCGGGGAGGGAAGGGGGGAAGGACTGGGATGAGGAGACAAATCTTTTTGGTTTTCTTTTTTTTTTTTTTTTTTTAGAAGACATGAATCATTCACGGAATTTCGATTTTCACTATAACTTTTGGTCACCGCAAGACAAAACACGAAGGGTTAAAATATGAAAACTTCCTGCAGCAACCACAGTCATAAAAGACACAAATGTGAATTTTTAATCAAAAAGTATCTGAACCCTCAGTTAGTAAGAAAAAAAAGCTGTAATGCTGATTTACATTACACATTAAAATGGTCACTGCTGTTACATTGCTCAGTGAAAGCCGCTGAATTCAGATTTTTTATTGTCAATGATTGTTGTTTGGATTACTACAGTGAATCATTGGCACTCGTGCACTTTGGATCCTGTAAATAAACAATGTAGCTGTACAGCATAAGCCGTGAAATAGTATAGCATATAAAAGCAAGATTTTGCGAATTCTCCTCAAATACTATTTCACTGTTGTTAAATATTATCCTATGTTGGAAGTTTGGTAAACCCTAATCCAGGGATGTGAAGTATATCTGTTACAGAAATGTTAGTTCTTAGTAAAGAATACCAAACCAGACATGCGGCCACCATTAGAAAGACGCATGAATGTTTTATAATGCTGTGTGGCAGCAGCTCGTACTGCTCCACCTGTTGTACTGTGAGGTGTGTGTGAAGTATGATCTGTCTCTACACGACGCGTTGTGCTACCAACAACTTGTCTGGGTTAAGACATTTCACTTTTCTTTTGCACAAAATCATGAAGGACCAGCGTGTCAGTAAATCTATATCAATCCGAAATTAAATTAAAAACTGTTCAAGCTTACTGTTATTTGGGGCTTAAAAGCAGCTGTTTTATCACATTCACCATTTGTTTTCATGTTGCTAAAAATGACAAATATAAACAACTTCATTTATCAATAAATGTGACAAATTCAAAATCCATTTGATCAGATAAGAGGTGGCATTAACTTTTCATCTACTTTATCAGCAACTTCAAGATTGTTGATCTGTAACTTTATAGTTTTAACTGATGACTTGAGTCAGTTGTGTTTATCTGTCCTGTATGATGTTTAACCTGGTGCTGCACCTGCTGCACTCTCCCTGTGCCGACTGTGAGATGCTGTTGAGGAGAAGACGTCCTTCCCCTCCGGCCCCTCCGCCCCCTCCGGCCCCCTCCGCCCCCTCCACCGCTCTCGTGCTTCATTTAGCCCTCCATTTCTACATCCCTGCATTCTAACCATCCAGTAATTCATGTTGCATCGTTGGCCGGCTGTCTATATAAATCAAGAGCCCCATCTATGAAACATATTTTTTTGATCAAGCTGCCTCTTCATCAAGCTCTGTTGATGCTCCGTTACTAACCATATTGATTCATACTCAGATTATTTTCAGCCACAGGGGCGTTTCTATTTTTTCCCTCTTCTTTTAAAATTATATATATATTTTTTTTTAAAGTGCGACAGAAATGGATCTATGGTAATCATATTCCATCTGTGACACTGCGCTCGGTCCATTACTATACACTATCCTTGCTTAACCCTGAGAATGTCTCCCTCTCTCTCGGTACCTTAATTTTGCTGTTAGGGAAGCAGAATCTAATTCCGAAAAAAGCATCTACACGGTTACCCTCCCTACTATCTCTCTTTCCATTCTCCAGCCTCCCAGCTCTCTCTCTCTCTCTCCCTCACACACACACACACACACACACACACACACACACAAACTTTGGACGACGGCAACTCCTCGAAAGCAAACAGGCCTTTGGCTGGAGGAGCCAGATAGGAGCTGGTTGGCTCCCACCAATCCTTTATCTGAGCCAGCGCTGCACATCAATAACACAAACCCCACCATCCTCCTCCCTGCCTCCATCCTCTGTCACCAAACACCCTCCCTTCCTCCTCCTCCTCCTCCTCCTTTCCCTCCAGCTTGTACTCCTCCACTTTTAATCTTTCAAAACAAAACGGCAAAGCCCCCTAAGAGAAACTGCATCAAGCTGAGAAAGTGATAAAGCAGTTTTTTTTTTTTCTCATTTGTAAGAGGTGTGGTTGGGCTGATGGAATTATTTCCACATTTCAATGTGCCTTTTTAGGTGCCTTGATGGGATTATGCTAATAACCTGTTGATCTGTGCTTCTGCTCTGTGAGGCCTCTGTCAACTCCAACTCCATCACGCAGAGCTGGGCAACATCAGTCAAGCAAATACTTTCTAAATGCCACCGTGTTACTCGGGAGAGTGCTTTTGTTGTGGTGTGTGATTCTCACTGTGATTGTACTCTTTAGTGTCCAGTGCTGCCTTTTATGATGATGAAGAGAGTTTTCATTGTTCCTCCTTAATAATGGAGGAGTGATAACGGCACATATTCGCCCTGAAATCATCTGGATGCAGCTCTAATTGCATTCAGGTTGTTTGATCTCTGTACTCTGCATCCAGTGAACCTCTTGTTACATGCTCCATGGTAACAGTGTGAGGATATTGCAGATGCAGTTTGTCTCTGTTGCTTCATCTTCACTTATTGTGCTTCTGTAAAGAGTTTTAGTTAACAAAGCTGGTGTTTTGCTGACCCTCAGATGGAGCAATCAGTACATTTCCCACTCCCCTAAATGTCCCAATACACGTTTGTAATCTTTTTTTGGCTCAGTTAAAGTGGTATTTCCTTTAAAATGGCGTGTGCCTGTGCTTTTTCACGTAGCTTTGGGGTGTTTGCCTTCAGGGGGATAAACACTACCAGACTTCCTGCAGACTCCTTGCACTTCGAAATAGTCACGTCCCAGCCAAATGTGCAGCGTTACTCACAGACAGCCTCTAAGCCAAAAATGTGGAATTCCCTTCAAAACTGTGTTGCATAAATTGAGAATAAATTAAATATCTGTGCACTTAATACTACACCTCAAAACCAGGCAACATGCCACTTAAGGGCACAAGGTCTCGCTCTGACTCCACTGAATCAATAGTGCAGACAAAATGGCACATTAATCAACACTCCAATATTGCTATTTGCATATTTGATCCAGGATTTGTTCAATGGATTATACATATTACCTGCATGATGTTTAATTGCCTTTTTAATAGACTCTGTGATTAAACAAGGAAGGGGAAAAAAAAAAAAAAAAAAAAAAACAACTGCAAAAAAACCGTATTAAAACAAGTTGCTTGCATCCTCTGGAAACGCGTCTGAAGGTGCTGGAATGAAATCAAGCAGAGATCCGTCTTGTGATAGAAGCAGCAGTGGCTGTTCAAAATTCATTCATTTGGCTGGTATTTGTTTAAGGAGATTGAAGAGCAGGCTGCTTGTTCCCGTCACCACTGAGTTTTATATCTTATCATGTTTTGACAGATGAGGGGCGTGTGGCACGAGAATGCACACACGTGGAATATTGTTGCATTGCGGGTGTGCGGATGAAAAAAAGTCTTGCATGCCAAGTTTTCTGGGACTTTTGAATGGCATGGGGTGAAAGCACATAGTTGCTGGGGGGCATACCAGTAAATACACATCAATAGTAGGACATAACTATAGCAAATTATCCCAAAAATGCACATGGTCATACAAATATGATTTAGTAGCTGTCAAAACTCCTTACCTGACATCTGACTGAAAACGGCTACCACGCAAGCGTTAAGAGAGGAGGCGAGGCACTGACAATGGGCTCTCTAATCTGAGTTTGTGTGAGCGCCAAGCAGTAGGTAACCCAGGTGAAGCACTGCAGAGTGTCTAAGCTGACTTTGAGCGTCTGTTGTGCCAGGGCCGCACTGCATCGGGGTTGTACGCGTGTATTTGATCGTGTGTTTGGTATCAGATGAGTACGTTCAGTCTGTTCCTGTTCATGGATTAGTCTAGAGGCCATAGATACACATGCACACATTAGAACAGATGAGTGAAAAGCACATTGGTACATTTTGATCATATAGCTCATGAGCTATATAAATGCAGTGCATTTTCCATTTCCTAACGACGGAAGGAGTGAAAAAAAGTCTCTGTGAGGTCACCCTCTCCTACAGTTAGCGGCCAGTCACCTGCTCTCATTAATAAGGAAATTAATGTTGCATTCCGTTTCAATTAACCTTCCCCGGTTACAGGAGCAGGACTGGGAGGGAGGCCCAGGCACCCGCCGAGGTCAAGGTAATTGAATCAGAGGTACAACCATGACAAGGCCAAGGAGTTGTTGCTATGCTGTTGGGGGCAACTGTTAACCCTCAGGTTGAGGCTGCCGTGTGTCAGGTTGTGGTGTTGTGTCTCAGAGAGGTGACACTCATCATCAGTGAGATCAGCCTTTGTGACTATCAGGTGGCAAATTAGGCCATTGCCAGGCTTGACTGTTGGTGGCAGTAAATCTGCATAATGTCTGAAGGTAGCTCATGCTTGTAGGAAATATTTACCTTCACAACAGAATTAGCTATCCTGGTTGAAAGTCGAAACATGTTAACTTTCCCAATATTTACCCAAATCCAAAATCTTTCCCTGACCTCGAATGTTTTAGTTGTTTGAAACTTACATGTGGGACGAGAGCTCTTGGTGCATAGTTGTTTGTCATTTTCACAGAACTGTTTCTAGGCTCACTCTCATTTTCTTCCTGTATGATTTTCCCTCCTTTATCCACCTCTCTGTTTCTCTCACTCTCTGCGTGTCTCCGATGATGGTTGTTTGCTCCTCGAATGCGCTGCTGAGCCTTGGCCAACAGTAAAACACACCTGGGTGTGTCCAACGCTCTGATGAATGACCCTGCGGCTGGCGGTCGGATCGATACCAAGACTGTGTGTTTGTGCGTTCACGCGCCTGAATGTTGGGGGGGGTGTGAGACGAGCTGGCGCATTCTGCTGAGCTGGAAATCCCATTAAATCCCCGCTACCACACACACACACAAACTTGCTTTAACACACTACATCCTCCGCTAACACACATTAGTAAACACACCCACTAGCTATCTATGTCTTTACTGACACACACCGGCCCACGGAGCACATTTCAACGGTGTACCTACACACACAACACAGTCTACCTTTGTTGTAGGAGGCCAGCTATAACTCACTGCTCCCCTGTACTGTACCAACTAGAGCGACGCAAAGCTGCTGCTCTCCGCTCACTCCTTCAACACAACCAGGCAGAACCCTCAGATCTTCTCCTTTTTGTCAGGGAAATGTCAAAATGCCTCTAACGGCGGTACTCAAGCAGCACAATATGTTTGTTTGTATGTGTTGTGGCGTAGTGATATGGATACTATGACTCATGTCTCTGCAGGCGCCCAGCAGGTCTTTTTGGCAACGTGTGTGTGAGATTCTGTGTGTGTGTGTGTGTGTGTGTGTGTGAGTCTGTGTGTGTGTGTGTGTGTGTGAGTCTGTGTGTGTGTGTGTGTGAGTCTGTGTGTGTGTGTGTGTGTGTGTGTGTGTGTGAGAGTCTGTGTGTGTGAGTGTGTGTGTGTTGTGTAAGCAGCCACCTTGCCGCCCGTATGCCTGCGCTGAGAATGCAGCATTGGCCTTCAGAATAATCTCTTTCTATCTGTCTCTGTGTGCTTATCCCCCCTCACTTGATCCCTCCTTTCCATCCTTGTCTCTCTTTCTGCCTAACACCTTCAATCCACCTGTTTCCCTCCATCCTCCTTTTGTGTACTGCACTCTTTTGTCGACCGCGCTTCATCTGTCATCTCAACCCCTCTTTTCATCCCTCCCTCCTTCCAGGGGCCTCTAGCGTGACATTCTATCTCTGACACATCATGCATGTCCTGCTCCGACGATGCCAGCGCACTGACAGATCAGCCACAATGTGTGTCATCTGGCTAGAGGAGGGAGGGAGGGAGGGAGGGAAGGAGGGAAGGGAGGGGCGGCGGACAGATAGACTGGGATGATCGCCTGCGACTGGCCAGTCGAGCCACAGACAGTCGTGTTGTCCACACTTTCAGAGGTTGTGTTCAGTTGTGACTGGAGCATTTTTGAATATGGACATCATAGAGGTTTTCTTTTTGCGTGTTATGTCCGCAAACAGGCATGCGTATATTCAACGTAAGATTAGAATGTGTATATCATTTCGATTTTCACGAGGAACCCAAAATCTATGGGGAGTTTGCCTGTTGGCATGGGACGATTATCCTCTAATATTCCGGATAATCATCAACATATGACTAAAACTCTTAAAATCGGACAAACTGGAATCACCTAACCTGACATTTTGTTAGGAAACAAATATTTTCATTGCATCACAGATGGGACCTTTCTTTTTTTTTAGTGAACATCTTTTTTTTTTTTGTGTGCGTCAAAGGATCTTAAATAAGATAATCATAAATCATAAGGTTCCTCTGTATAAATAAAGGAGAACTCAAGTAAATCATCTTTTAGGTCTTTTCTTTCTTACATAATACTTCCTGTATTTTTTTAATCAGGCTCTATTTTTCACTTCTCTACCATGATAGTGAACGAGACAGATTTTCTCGATAATGGAAATTCAATATTCTATATCGTGGACACACAAGATGACAAAAATCTTTTCTTCTATTGTTAATTGCTGCCTGTCATTAAGGAGGCACACACATCCAGCCTACATATCCAATACTTCAAAGTAACTCTTCACTAAAGACTACAGCTCTCTGAAAATTAATCCTCTGTTTATTATGATTATCTATAACAAACTTAAAAATGAAAACCTGCCCGCTAAAGCCAGGCATCGTCCCAAGTGTTGCTCAAGTGGAAATTGTTGGCCTGATGGTGGCATTGCATGAAATGTCAGGGGTCAACAACAGTGCATCCTGGGGGCATGAATATTCTCAATAAATGAATGGAAATGTAATCTGTAATACAGTCATTAGTCTCTGCTGCTAATGGGGCAAAGCATAATGGTTAAATACTATAGCAGGAGAATAATTGAATATACTTTTTTGAGAAGAAAACATAAAGAACAAAATGAATCGGGTTAACTCCAGGTCTCCAATTTAAAAGGAAGAACCCTGGCTAATGTGATTACTGAGGGAGTTTGATCACATCACCGTCCCCAGTCAGCACTTGAAATACTTCAGTGCAAAGTGACGACTGTGTTTGTCCCGTCTCTGCTTTCTCTCACTATTCCTCCTTGTTGTGCCAGTATGTGTTTATGGACATGGACTACTGAGAGGAACTTAATCAATGAATGTATGCACATGAGTATCCTACACCACAGCACACATGCACACACATCGAACATGCATTTAGACAAGTAATTATACATAATGTATATGTGGAATGCCAGAGCTTATTTATCCCGTCATTGGCTCAGCCTCATGTCTGACCTCTCGATCCTGCCGCTGGGTCACACTAGCACTTAAATGCCGTTAGTCAAAGCAATCCTATCAGTTATGTCACGCAAGGATGAGGGGCTTAAAGACCCCTCCCCCCCCTCCCTGAGCCACCTAGCCTCGCGCAGTGAATCCCAGACAGTATTCCCAGCACATCCTGTAATAGACACTTCCCCACAGCTAACCTGGATCTGCTTTGACAAGCTGTGTTACTCCTCATACACTGCACCTGTGGAGCCTAGCAGGTAGTTTCCATCTATGCTCCCTTCTCACTCTCATTTGTGCCCTGAGCTATGTAGTGTTGTAGAACCTAAATTAGCTTAGTGAAGCTCCCACAGTAACAGCAGAAATGCTAATGGTCGACATTTCCAGGAAAAAAGACCAAGCAATGCCACGTTTAGACTGAGCTTTGCTACCACAAGGTGCCAGAATTTCCTCGCACACTACTGTAAAGCCATATGGTCTAATTATGTCTTGTAATGCACAAACGGTATTTGTTTGTTATCGTAGAAACTTGGACCCTGAAATGAAATAGTTCAGGCTGTTCTCATACACGGTTTGTACTTTTACCTCTGAAACGTAAAGCACTATATATATATATATATTTTGATCTTAACGACATATCTGTAAAGTTTTGTGACTATCTTGTACGGTTGCGACACCATCGCTGTGACAATCTGTCCACAGACAGACAAAATGTAAACACCTGGTAAAGTACTCAAACCTCCTCTGTGAACACATTTTGCCTTGATGACACACACACACACAGACTCGCGCCTGGTAAAGAAGCATGTTTCCCCACTAGCTTTAGGCTTAGACCACAAGTTATTCTAGGAGGGACGAGCAGTTGATTAGTTTAACTCCCATAATATCCCCTAGATTCTAACATCATTTGGGACATCACTGCAGTTTACCTGTAGGTTATTGTTATGGGTTGAAAATAAGTGTAAACTACTTCACAGCACCTTAAATGATATGTTATGTTTGTGTGTTTTTTGTAATGGGCAATTGAACTTCAAGGAACTATATACTCTGTGCAAATGTATATAGTACCTACATTTCAGAGAAACACAGTTGTCATGCTGTACTGTGCATATCAACACACATTTTCCACCTCAGACTCTGCCCCCACCTTCATCTTCAAAACTACACGGTGCATAACTTGAATTGCTTTAGCCTAATGTCTGCAAGCGCGGATCCAAAAATCCATCATTTTTGTTTAATACTGCACTTTGACCGTGGCCTAAAGTGACGGCTACTTTCTCTCTCCTCCTTCTGTCCTCTCTCACTATCTGTTTCACTCACTCTATCCCTGGAGGTTTTTCAGTAGTAGCCCGGACCCCTTCGCTCTTTTTAAACCGACTGGATTTGTGCCTCCATAATGAACTCAGTCAGTTCAAGAGAATGAGCAGGATTAATCCAGCCAACGGCAACGAAGGGATTTGATGATGTCATCCGTATGAATGAACCAGTTAGCGGATTATTCCCTCCGAGGTGGAAGCGATCCAAATAAATAAATGTGAACGCCAGGGCAAAGGGTGGAAGAGTTAGAGAAGGAATATTAAAAAGGCTGGGATTGCGCTCTGGAAGAGGAAAGGTGGATGAGATGGAGAGATAGGAAGGGAAAGATAGTAGGGCAGGACAGAGGAGAAGATAGAAACACAAAGTGAGTAAGTGAGGGTGAAAATGATTGATGGATGAGCCAAGGGAGACAAAAGAAAGGACAAATCAGTGGAAGAAGATATAGGTTGGTTTCAAACCTCTGTCTTTCCATCTGTCAGGACAAATGGCATCGTGAGAGGTTGTTCTGGGCAGACAGTGCTTAGTGGGAGGTGTCAGCATTGAGCTATGGGTGCGCCGGAGGAATCTGTACCGGAGGCCCCAGCTGTGGCAATCACTGCTCAGTGGGCCGCTGGGCCAGAGCAATCAGGCCACCAGCAAGCCATCAGCTGAGCTCTCTCCCTTCTGTGTGTGTCACCCACCTCTCCCATCATCCTGATCAGACATGTAGTCCTGCAACTGTGCAACATGCAGGTGAATTACACACCTGGCTTTACAATGTCTCAGGTAAACACAGATAAAAAAAAATACATTTCAGTTTATTTAACAAAAGTGCTGTACAAATCATCTCCTCAAATATAAGTTATTTTCAGTTTGTCATTGCAATATTCTGGAGCTCAAATATTCAGAAGGATTAAGTGGGGCTTTCGTAGTTACCACATGTACATACAGTTTGTGTATCATCACGAAAGTAAGCAAATGTTTGTGCAGACACTCAAAAATAGAGACACGAGCAGTACGTTTTTATTCCCAAAAGTATTAAACCATTTATCATAGATGTACCATCACAGGCGCATGCAGTAATGGGCCCTCTTGAGACCAAGTGTACCTTCTGAACCACCATAAAGGGCTTCTTTCTGATTTTTACAACCTCACCCTGAACTCAAAGTAATCTTCTAATATGAGGTAGGGTATCAAGCAATCTATTAACCACGAATATTCTGAGCTTTATCATATTATGTATCTTATTTGGGTAATCCAATGCAGGTTTTTGATCCCATTTAAAACGATATTTAAAGTGTGTTTAGGTAGCACACCGAATAGGAAAAGGGCTCATCAAGCACAGCAGCGCAGGTAAAATAATTTCCCAGGTTGGCCAGGCACTCCATCAAACACAATTAGCAATATTTGCTGGTTGGAAACCAGTGAGGGATTATGCTCCCATTGCTGTTCTGGTTACTCCATGAGATTGTCTACATGAGTGCTAATCTCTGTAAACAGATATCTGCAACGGGACAAGATTTGGTATGGGAAGCGCTCTGGTTTCCGTCTGGTCTCGTAACTCCAACTCCATTCTTGCGTCTCAAGTTGCGAACACTGCACACTGTAAACTATAAGTCTTGGCCCAGTTAGCCGATGGCCACACTTGAACCCCCTAAAATATTGGGCGTTCTGAGATTGCATGGGTGGTGACCTGGTCGCTATAGCATGAACTTGTCTGTGCATTGTAGAAGCTCCTTCTTTGGGCAAAAAGCAACTGCCATCTTCATGTGTATTGGATGAAGTAAATGGCTCCGTACATGCTCCCCAGTACAACAAGCTTGCCCTGTACATTGTTTTAAAATTCAGAGAGAAAAGCTGCACTTAAACCCACCAGTGGGTATTCCATTTAAACTTTTGCTAAAAAGTCTAAAAGACTGATATACGGATGCATATTAAGAATGCTCTCCTGCTCTTTCCCTCTCCTCTCCTTCCCTTCCTACTCCCCCCCTTCATAAAGGTCCTAATGAGTTGTCGGCGGAGCTGAGGCAAGACATCCGTAATGTGCCATGAAATATGTAAGCTAGGCCTTTTGGAAAGTGTCTGTTTCATGCCCCCCTCCTCTATCTCTCTTTCACTAGGAGAAGGAAAGGAGGTTCCTCTTCTCTGATTAATGTGCACCGCAATGGCAGCGGGGCAGGTAAGGGGGCGCGGCACAGCCCAACGTATGAATCCATCCCGACACTCTTCCTTTCCCCCTAATTAGATTATTGGACTGATGAGGTAGCACCAGAGATTAAGTCCTTCATCAGTTCTGAGAAGGGAGGGAGGCAGGGCTACGAGACCGGGGGGAGGTGCACCATTCACTCTTCGTCCTTACTCCATCCATCCACCTACTCATTCCCTTGGTGCTTATCAACCGCTGTAAATCTGCAAAGCAATAGCAAGTAGCCAATGAGAGAGTGCAAGTTCCAATCATGAGTGTGGTCTTTATTTATCGACCGAACCAACAGTGTTGAATGGAGCTGCAACTTCAGTAAAGATGCAGCTCCGAAAGTTAGTGTACTACCAGCTGCAAACACGTAGTAGTAGTAGTAGAATCAAATGTTATTATTTTTATAAACACACATGTTCTGCCATAATCTGTGTATCTACAGTATGTTTGTATGATTTATGTGTACCTTCTCCCTCTCCTCATACCAGTGAAGACAATAGGCTGCAGAAGGGACTCAACAATGTGGGGTCATCGAACACCTTGCACAAAAGGGTCTCACTCTTTTATGCGCTTGCCACGCAGCTACCCCTTGGCCCTAATTTATGGCTAGACCTTTATGGTTCTTTTAATATATGCCCCATATTCATTCACCTTCTGCAAACGGACATAAATCTCACCCCCACTCCCCTTTAGGGCTCTGGTATTTTAAGGCCTTGTTTTCAAAGTTGGAATGGCGAGCTCCGGGCCAAGCCAGGGAGCCAGCTCCTGCACTTTCATGTTTTACGACTGTAGGGTATTTCTTTTTCTGCGTCTCAGCAACTGCTCAAAGGTTTTGAAGTATGCGATTAAGGTCCATATCATTGATGAAATGTGAGGAAGCTTGAAATTATACTTCCAGATCAGATTGCTAGTAATGTACTGTGTTTTTGGATGGATAACATGTGTCAGTGTTGTTCATGCAATGTGCAGAATCCAGCACATGTTACCATCTCCTGTCCTCAGCCTCAACTTCTCCAGTTACCAATCTGGCTTGTGAATTATACCACTGGACGTGTGTGGCCACCATAGTGCACCATGCTTAAACTCACATGTACAAATGTGTGCACCAGCTCAGTAGGAGTAAGACTCTGATCAATCTGCTGAAGGCCACCCGAGCTGCTGTGGCTGGGGGCATTCGGTTGGGAGATTGGAGGGTTTGGAGTTAACAACTTTAGTGCATTTACCTTCACAGTTTTTAAAGGCTCCTGCATGCATATGAATGTTGTGCCTTAACGGTGAGACTATATATGTGGCAGTATACATGTCTTTATTTACGGTACGTGTGTAAAAGAGCTTGTGTAAGAAAGTGTCTATTGGTTTGCCCTTTTGACCGTTTAGCACAGGGCCACGCGGCCCTTTTCTTAAAATGTCATTAGAATTATGACTCATGATGTGTCTTCTGAAAATAAGCCCCTTGATGTGTTGTGACACCTCTCTCTTGATTGCAGTGTGTCACCATTTTATGAGAGTCTCTATTTTCATAGAATGTAGCAGTTGGTGTGCAGTTGCCAGCAAGAACCCAGATGACAAGTCAAGCAATGTCCTTGGCTGGCAGTTAAAACAAAAGGTCTTATTGCTCAAGACAAAGGTCGTATTTTACCTTGTCGCTTGATCTACTATTCAGAGGTGTTTAGTAATACACATTTGAGATAATGTACCTACTGTAGATACTTTACAATTCCGCAAACTTATATCATTTGAACAGTTTTTTTTATTATAGATTTTTTAGGTTTATCACATGCAGTAGCTCCTGTAGTCTACTGTTTATAGTTTATCAGCAGTGGTTCACCTTATACCCTTATAACCATCATACGCTTTTCAGTTAAGGTTGCTTTTCAATCCAGCAGTGACGAGTTGTGAAATCTGGCGGCAACTTATTTATGACCACTGTCAGCCATGATGGTGTGTCTGTGCGTGTTTGTACTTGTAGCTGTTGGAAGGGAAGCGTGGAAGGAACTTCTGAGGTGATTTCCAGGTGCACGCCTCTGTATGTGTGAGCACGTGTGTGAATGCGTCCTCTTTTATTAGGTCAACATCTGTTTTAGGTACAGAACTTACCACAAACAGTGCACTCTTTTAGAAAGAGGTCTGAATTTAGTGTGCACGTGTGTGCACATGTTGACTTCTATGATGGTAATCACTATAATATATATGCTTTATAATAGATGCCAGCCCACAATACTCATTTTGGAGTGTTTTTCCTCTCTTAGACTGGCTTTGTGCCAGCAATCGATTGGCTTAGTTGTCTGCTAATTTGTCTCTACCACCTTTTAATGCTTGTTTCCAAGACGCGTGCCTGGCACCTCTGAGAATACGTGTTCATATGTGAAGTTAACAAACATTTTCCATTTTCACTTTGTCCTTACAACTTTCCAGAATAACGTCGTCCAGTTTCAAGAGTTTTCAGAGTCTAAAATACAGCAAATGTTCGCAATTGTGTCAGTGGAAAAGCTGCTTACATGAAAAGCAAGTGTTTGAAAAATTTAAAGTGTGGTAAAACAGTGTTTGAGGAAGTAAGCAT